>VUQS01002102.1:0-12372 GCA_015108495.1 Heterochromis multidens | reverse complement strand
ATCCTGTTGTGCTTTGAGTCAGTGCACTCTGTGTGCTCCTCTTTACTGTTTTTTTTTTTTTTTTCTTTATCCAATATAGCAAAGCAGTCGGTGGTGATCCCTCAGGAGGGACAGTCATACCGCTGCTAAGATCACGGAGACGCTCCAAAGACACGAGCTGCCACATGCAGAGTCATTAAACACCTCCCTCACTCAATACATGTGCATCTAGTTCATGTGGAGCTCGTTGGCACGGTTACTACCACTATTCCAATGCAGTTTATTTTCCTCAGTCTGAAAAAAGCACACCTTCTCATTAATCCACATAAAAACACATCTAAATATTTGCTGTGCGGGAACAAGCCTCGTTCGCTCCGACAGCCAATGGAATTATCTCAGTCCCTCGCTTGACGTTGGACCAATATTTCATTATTATTATTAACCCCTTGTGTTAGAAAAATGTAACTCTGTCATCATGATGGAGAATATAAAACACGCATTTTTAAATCCATCACAAAAGAAAAGAGAAACTGCACCTTTATGCGCGGAGCTGCATTGTCATGTGAGGGGATGCTGCAGTAGTGGCTTAGTCAGTCTTGAGTCAGTAATGTGCTGAGATGCACTTCGGTCGATAAAATAGATTTTTATGGAGAATCTTTTTTTAATATGAGATCGTGGATCAACATCTATGAACCGTACAGTCTGGTGTTACGTGCTGCCATGCATTATGATCTTAAAGAGATTTATTAGAATGTGGCTCGTTTTTGTTTACGGTGAGGTTAGTTTGCTTCATCTCGACGGCTGCAGGCACCCACGTTTGCATTGTTTCCCTCTGTCGTTAAAGAGACGTGCATAGTGTGCCGGCAGGCAGGGCTTTTTCTTAATAGTGTTTGTTTCGTCATGACTATTGTTTGATGGCCATGTGTTTGCGTTGGCGGCGGAGAGGCCTGAAATCATAAGGGAGCGGAGTGATGCTGCTATAAATACGGTGATGCAGCATTTCGAGGAAGCATACCATCCTCTTTGTCTGATAGTGCTGATGCAAAGCAAACGGTGGAGGGATCGCATCATCATTATCCATCCATTCTGCTCAAGAAACTCTGTCATGAGGTTTTGCTTATTCCTTTGAAACACCCGAAACGGTGTGACTCCACGCAGCCGCGACAGGGACAGTTTTAGCTGTGCCGAGAGCAGGTGCATGGGTAATAAGATTTATCTCACTGGTGGTGTATAGGAAGCTGATGTGAACACATTTTCACTGATAACGCTCTGCTTTGGCCACACGAGCACGGCGGTATAGCACTCATGCGCAGTTTAACGCACGGAACCTTTTGTTCTCTACTGTACCCCCTGCCTTTCTTTTCCCAGGCATGGCAATCCTCTGTGTACTGTGAGGAGGGGAGCGGGTGGAGTCCATACTGTAAACCTCACGGTGACTTTGTCAAGCTTAAATGACATTTCATTTAGTTTGCAAGTTTCTTTGCAGGTCAGTATAAACGAGAAAAGTGACTCTCATAAAAAAAATAACACTTTTATAAATACTTGTAGTCGCATTTTGTTTAAGCATAGTCAGTTTAATAGGTCAGTGGTGAGAAATATTTAACACATTAATCAACAAACATTAACTGCAATAAGATATTCAATTCCAGCTGAGGTCTGTTCTCTGACCAGCGTTTATTCTTGTATTCTTACCATGTGGGAAGATATTTGGATTTGTAAACTAGTTTGCTTTTACATTCATTCAGTAAACACTGGATACTTTATAAGAACAAAATCCTAGAATGAAATCTATAGGAAAATTCCACAGCAGCAGAGATGGTGGCAGGAGCATAACTTCCAGGGAAATAACTTTTTAAAACCTTATGATGGGGCAGTGTTGGCAAAGTTCTAAAGCCATTCTTTATTTTTGATATTTTATTTTTTGTAATCAGATTTAGCTTGTGATTCTGTATTCGTAGTTTTTATGTCCCAGTGCCCACTGAAATTTATGTAATGATTCAAAATAACTACCCAGAGGAGTTTTAGGACAGCTGACAAGTGGCTAAATTTGCATAGGCATCCTTTTATTTTCCCTATATAAAAATGCCTTACTTAAAATAGGTATACATAACAGATCAGAGCAGTGGTACATTCACAATAGACATGGGTGATTACAATAATGCATATCAATTGTCTGCAACCTTACAAAACCAAATCATACTGACTGCAATGAAAAACTACAATATCTTGCTTCTTTTTTTTTAAATTAAAATCTCTCCTGAATTGTCCTTGTTTTGGCAGCAGCATCACAATCACAATCGTCTAATCACACCATGATTCCAATGAACAACAGTAAAATAAGAATATTGAATTATTGCACAATTATTGCATCACATATTTTGGATTTCCCTCTCTTCTGCCCCCTTCACTACCAAAGAAAACTGCAGCTTGAAAGTCAAATGAGTGCACAAGGCTGTAGCTTGTAACTGCAGGCCTGTTTCTACCTGCTATAATGTGCAAGTAGTACATAAATATCCATCCATCTATCTTCTGCTTATTCAGGGTCACAGGTTATTATTACGTCATATAATAAATTTTTTTAATGGGAACAAAAAGTATAAACTAGTCATCTGTTCAGTATTATATTTTCTGTACATGTAATTTATGAGAAATGGTTGCTTGTTTTATTGTACTCTTTATCTCCATCAAATTTTGTGTTTAATCCAAAAGTATCTGAAAGAGTCTGTAGAATAATTAGTGGTTAGATAGTGGCCAATGTTTATCTGCTGTGTCACCACAATTTTGCATTTGTTAAATGTTCAGAGAGAGTATAATGAAGCGCTGAAAAAACAATGTGAGGTCAAAGACATCACTGACGATAAAGTGAACCTAAACCCAACTCTGTGATTTGGAGAAAACAAAATGGACTTTTTTGAAAATAATGTAAATACTGTTACATTTTTTGTTGCCTGATTGCCAAAAATTGTACTTTTGATAGCACAGGGTAAAGGTTATGCAGGATTCATGGTCTGAGTTTGTGTGCGTTTGCTTAGCACTCTGGCTGCACAGAAAAAGGTAGTTTGGGAATTCAACCTACACAGAGGTACAGAGACACATTTGCATGCAGTCTCTTCAAAAAGCCAACAGCATGTAGCCTTATGTCAATGACACTGTGTGTAGATAGAATTCTCACTGACTGAAAAGTTGGGTTTAACAGAAAAGGAAATGAGTTCTTCTCAAAGTAATGACAGACAGTCATTAGTCGACAGTTTTCTTTGCTTTTAACACTCAATTTTACTTCACCATGTCATGAATCTGCAAGATGTGCAGACTCATTGTGGCTTGGAGATGAGGACCCAAACGCAGACTCATAGGCAGGTGGAGTTGAACACAAAATGAGCCGTTTATTTAGGCTGATAATAATTATACAAAAGTAGAGAACAAAAGGAAACTAAAACTGTACCTTACTGAAAACCAAAACTAAGTAAAGCTAAGACTGGAAACGCAGGGACGTGCGCAGACGTTCTGATAAAAACAAAGGGGAAGACAGCAACTGTATATACACAGAGGGGTGATTACAGAAGTGGAGACAGCAGAGGAGAACAGCACAAACATGAACAAGAGCAGTCCACGTTACCAGTTGTTCCAGGTATTTTTTGACATTGCCCCCTAGTGACAGTGCACAGCTACAGTACAGCATGTAGATGGGTGTGGGTTAGTAAAGCTTTGCATGTCACCTGTGGACTGTCAATTCACTACAATGGCAGGTGCTCTGGGGGTTAGGATTAGGGGTAGGAATACTCAGATCTCAAAGGGTTAAAGAGTTAATTATTATATAAAGATTCCTTTCTTTCCCTTGCACTAAATGGAAAATATATAATAACAATAACAAATAAAAAGCAAACAGAAGGACATTGGTATCAGCTGTTGGATAAATTATTATTTTACAGTTTGGTATCATCCCAGAATTTCACAACTGGTACATGCCTAATATTCACCATGGTAGATGTTTAATTGAACAATTTAATACATTTGCCACAACCCCCAAACTGCTAGAAAACTTCCAATATAGGTTTATCTATTAATTTGGTCCAAAGTTCCAAAATGGGAGCAGCAATCCTGTTTGAGGTCTACACCTTTGTGCAAACCATTTTGGTTAGACGACTTTTGAAATGCTTCCTCTTTTTTGTCACTATGTGCATCCAAATGAAGGATGCAAGGCCCCTCTGAAATCCATTCAAACGCACATAGGTGATAGATGGGACCATCTCACTGGTATTATATAACGCACACCTCCAAAGTTAAACTCTGTTCATCAGAACATCACAATGTGAACAATGCTGTTTTGGGGATCTGCATATGAGTCCCTCAGGGTTCCCTTCCATAAGAATATTGAATTATTGCACAATTATTGCATCACATATTTTGGATTTCCCTCTCTCTTCTGCCCCCTTTATTGCCAAAGAAAACTGCAGCTTGAAAGTCAAATGAGTGCGCAGCTGAAATCCCACATAAAAACAAGGGACATGAAAGGATCGTGAAGATTGAAACAGACTAAAACATCCAGGGCTAGCTCCTCCTTGTTTTTGCTGAGCCACATGTAATCATGCTTATGTTGCTATGAAGCTAATTAAAATGCTGATGACTGGAGAAGCTGCGTGTGTTCCAAATGAACCAAGCACTTCTGGGTTATTGATTCATGAAATTCCAGCTGGAGTAGGAGGTAATGGAGTGATCTTTTGCTGTGATCACAATCGCAATCCCAACAGCCTGTTAAGGTGGATCATTTCTGATTGACATGAAGGAAAAAGCAGATAGTGTATGCAGCAGGTCCCACATCTCTCTCGTAGATTTTCTTCTCTCTCTGCATCTTTAAAGGCTTCTTTGCACCACTGAGGATATCTCAGTAGCCCCGGCCTACTCAGATCAATATCCAAAGTCAGTGCCTTGGCTAGGAGAAAGAGAAAAACATGTTCCCATAGCTCTCCCACATCAGCACAAAGGCATATGACTGGGCATCTGCCAGTGGTGGCATAGATGGAGGAGCGCTGCTGGGGGAAATCTCAGATCTTGCACATTACACCAAGAGCTATTGTTTCCCCTCTCCCTTTCACCCAGTTGTGATCCCTTCTTTCCCTATGTTATGTCATGGCTGATCATTCTTCTTCTTCTCTTTTCCCACCTTTCACGGCAGTGATGTGCACTGGTGTTCTCATCACTTGTGTGAAATCAGATTGCATTATGCAGCCAGAACCAGCTGCCATCAGTCTGTGGCTGCAGAGTCAGGGCCTGTCTGTGTGTTTTTGACTCTTGCCAAGAAGCTATCAAAACCAAACCACCACAGGCAGATTTCTGATTGTTTTGGTTTGTGTTTGTGCGTTTGTGTGCCTGTAAAAAATAATGGAGACATGTAAATCATCCTTAAAGTTGCTTCAAACCTATTTGATGATCTCTGCCCTGAGTGGGCTCTTTAGAAACCCATCCTGTGGTCATCCACAAGTTCAGAACTTTCAATTTCTTCTGCAAACATGCTGATCTCAATAATGACAAAGATTTGAATCTAATACAATTGGAATTAAATTAAGGGAAAGGAGGGAGGTTTAGTAGTTTAGAAGAATGTAAAGTGGCAGTGAGTGAATAAAAATAAATCATTTGGCATAATGTAATGACCTGTTTATATTAGATTAGTGCAGCACTGTTACTACTGGCACAGTTGGCTCATCAGAATGAGGACATTGGGCTGGAAGCAGCTAAAAGCAGCTTCAGAGAAAATCCTGAAGTGGTCTGAACAAGGGAGGAAAATTTGTCTCAATATAGTAAAAGGGCTGTAATATAATAAAGTTTTAGATTTCTGGCACTAAATAATTATTTTGTATTAAGTAGCAAATCAGCTAATTTGGAAATTTATCAATGGCCAAAAGAAGTTCCCATTTTGAAAAGTTTATTTTGCAACCTGGTATTTTAAATTCTGACTTCTCTGTTAGAATTTTATAATTCATATATCATACAGTACCGGTCAGAAGTTTGGACACACTCACCCCTTCATATAAAGGGTTGAACTTTTTGAATGGGTGAGTGTCTTCAGACTTTTAATTTTCCAGTTGACTGATTCTGTGAATTCTAAAATAAATCTCATACTCACACAAGTCTTAGAATTCAGAAACTAATATGAGAAAAAATATTTTTTTCTTGTCATACTGTATTAATTTAAGAAACCCAGGTTTAAACCCATCAACCTTTCCTTAAGTCTGATTTCACCATTGATCACTTTAAGTTTGAATTTTTATTTTCAATCAGTTGTAATAGCAAAATAGTTTAAATAAGATTGTGACATCTTATTTTCCTCTCACAGTGTTTTAATTTCTCAGCTCCCTTGAGTGCATGTGTCCAATTCTGTGTCACGAGTCTAAACAAATTGAGAATATGAGACAAAACATATTGTGTTACCTAGTGAATTTGGACTTCCCTAAAATATGAATTTAATTGCATAAATCTTTAGTTTAATTGAAAGTTGAATACACTTTTTTTTCTGCTTCCTGAAATAATTTTATACTTGTTTCAAATATCACATAGTTTCATAAGCTGTGAAATCTTTTTTCAAGTTTTTAATTTCAAAACCACAAGGATATGTAGAAAATTCTGAAAAAAGAAACAGAAATTTTAAGTCTGTTTCTTTCAGCTTTTTCCTTTTCCTTTATTTAATTACAATTCTCAGTTTTGCATTTTTTTTAAATTTATTGAATAATTTTAAATTCTCCTTTTTTTCTTTTTCTTGTGGAAAAGAAGTCTCCTGTACATTTTGTTGCTTTCATGTGAAGAATTCACTTGTGAACCTATAGTTTGATAAAAATAGCTATGTGTTACAGTTGACGCATTCTCATGTATGCACATATAACCAGTGCTGTGTGAAACACACGCCTCCACATTTAAACAAGTTCTTTGGTGAAGCTTTTGCATGCTGTTTTTGAATTCCACTGACTTGTATGTGGTCTTTGTTTTATTTTTTCCAAGCGTCACTAAATGTGAATGACATGTGTGCTACAGTGTTTCTTCCCCTGGGCCCACTGGGAAAATGGCGGCTAGAGAGCCTCATCAAGTGCTTTTGCAGTGTCTAGATATTCACCTTGGTAACAATAACAGAGCCTTTATCACTGCATCTAGCTAGACCAGTTCCTCCATATAATAATGCTGGATTTTGTTGGAGTTGCTTAGGTTATTCATAGTAAGCACTGTTGTCTGTGTGGTCCCCAGAGCCCATCCCCCTGCTGCCACCATAGAAATGTTATGCATACCATATCACATTAGAGCATTTTGTGAAATAGTAATAATAGTAATTCATTTCAGCAGTTGCTTTTCAACAGGAACAGACAGGCTGTATTTAATTTAGGAGAAAAATCACATTACAACATGACAATTTTTAGTTTCATTATAAATACAAAGGGAAGCCGTGAAAAACTACATATCGTCATTCACTACAATCTTACAGAGGCTCACATAATTTAGCCTGAAATAAAAATCCAAATATTAAATTTATTATCAAATAAACATTCCACATTCCAATTGAGATATTGAACTGAACTGCTAAATAATGCAAATATAGGCTAACAGAAAAAACAGGAAAATGAATTAGTTAATTATAATTAATTATACAGTTATTTTATCAACCCAGGAAAATGAAATTGCTTTGCTTTTGTAAATGCTCAGAAAGAGTCAATCTACACAACAAGAATTGCCTCTACTTTACTTAAAACCTGACTACTTTTTTTTCAGCTGGAAAGGTTCTTCTACATTTAGCCAAAGCACCCCTGAATCTGACAGCACAGAGGTATTGGCTATTAACCACAAACATTTGTGTTTCTAAATATAAAGACTTCTCAGTAAAGGACATTAGGATGAGAGGTGTTTGTTTCGCCTGGTTGTTCCTGCTGCTGCACTAGCAGAAGAATGCTGCTGTGTGCTTCTTCCTCTGAAGCCTGAGGTCATTTAGTTCTGTGTAGCACCCTTTTATTCTGCACACTGACATCACAGGTTATGCTGGAACAGTGAAAAGCTTGCCAGTGCTGCTACAGTTATCACTGCTTTCTTCCTTCTGCTGAGTTATTGGTGTAAACATTCAGGCATGTAAATGTGTTGGCAATATAGTTCAATTCAGTTCAATATATGTATATATGTATATATACCTTCTCTACAATAATAATAATAATAATAATAATAATAATAATAATAATAATAATAATAATTGGACACAAAGCAAAACATAAAATATCTGTCATCTGACCCAAACATTATGTAGCCAGAAAATATTGTTGAAGATTTCTGCCCATACAGTGGATATACAGTTTAAGGATTCTGTGTATCAGAATTGAAATTTAAGTGCAAATCATTAGCACTGCAATTTAATGTAATTGAAAACTGTTGCCAGCAAATTTACTCAGTTGGAGCTCATTATTATTAATTTCTGGCCAATCTTTGGCAACTTGGAGAAATGCAACTGCCCTGTTTCTGTGTTTGCTCTGCAAAACAAGGAGTTACGCTGTTAAACTAACCACATTATGTCAATGTTTCAAGCTTATGGACACAATAGAATTGTAAGAAGGTCTCAGTATTACTGGCTATGAATATAAATATTGAACAAGATACAAGAAGTTTTTTGCACAAAGCCTTTGGCAATACTTTACAAAGTTGTGGCAACTTGTACAAGAACAACATGATAGCAATAATAGCAATAATACCAGGACTTATAAATAAGAATCACAGCAGAGTCTTTAGTCATTAATGGGATACTATGTGCATATCAACACTTTCAACAAAACATAAATGAAGATTAACACACAGATAAAACCGGCTGTGTCATGATGTCATATTTCTATGCTATTTTAAAACAGCCCAAACATTACCAATGTACTCAACTATAACTTAAAAGTAGGTATGTTTCTATCAGTGAGTCTTCTTTAGTTCAAAACATGAGCACTTGAGCAAATACAAAAAAGAAAATCTGTCTGAAGTCACACAGATTTATTAATGTAACATATACAAATTAATACTTATTAATGTTATTATTTTATTATATATTTTATATTTTTTCTGAATTTTATTTGGTCAGAAATATGCACATCTCTTTCAATTTCCTCAAATATATATGTATAATACATATAAATATATTAATAATAAGAAATAATGTTCCTAATATTATGAGTAATCCACGTACCCTCAATTTCTTTTGTATAAAGTGAATGCAAAAAATATTGCTGATGAAAACAGGTATCTGTATAAAAACCACTAACCAAAAATGAGTTTGGGAGGAGCCCAATCTTTTAACGACTGCTTGCTTGCACTTGGAGACAGTTTACAGTAAACCAAATCTTCATATCTTCATTGATGTTGTTAAAGCAGTGGAGTGTAAAACAACAGAGCACATTCAGTGTGTGGTTTGGCAAAGACGTGCAGCTGTAAAGGAGTTAGCGTCAAGGAAGAAAAAAAGCTTTAGGGGTGGGGTGTGGGTGTGGGGGGTTTCATCCTGTGAGACCAGCACAGGTGGTTAGGAGTGGGTGGTTGGTAGTGGAGGGAGGGAATGGAGCTTCTGTGGGCGTGGAAGTGCAGTAATGTGCCCACTTCCTGCATCGAGCCCCTGCACTGTACTGTAAAAACTGTGAGCTTACAACAAGATGAGCACAATTTGCTGCTGTTGGCTTTTTGCCAGTTCACAGCAGGCAGTCATAGATGACTTTTTTCTAATCAAAAAAGGGAGAAAAAAGGGAACATTAAGTTATACAGCAAGAGAAGCCTGTCAATTGAAAGCATAAACATGATGAGAACATGATGTTCACTCCAACTGATTTACCATTTTTGCAATACATATATGAAATTCTATGTGTTCGGTTAAATCCATGAATACAACCCTTTTTATGGTAGAGCAATGTATGTGTGTATGTGGATACTTGTCAGCCAGCTTTCTACTAGGGTCACCCTTTAATTTCAAGTGAATGGGCTTATAAAAACCTTGGGCAGGGCCACCATGGCATGTTCACACTTGGCATGTTTGGAGTAGTTTAGTCATAGTTTCAAATAATCCCCCATTTTAGCTGCTTTTTTGAATTCTTCAGTCAGTCAATTATTGGCTCAAAGCTATTGAAATTGATCACAAAAAACATACCTCTGAACAACATAATTTCAAATTGTATATAAATTGAATACCACTTCCAGCACATTTCCATTGTGAAGAGATGGTATGTCATTTATCAACATTTTGCAAACCACACAGCCTGTTGATACACTAAGTGGCAGACAGGTACAAAATAAGAATAGAACTCTGCTTTTAAAGAGGACCACACAGAAATACTGGGAAACATTAAAGTGAGATGTTGGCCAATTATAACGAAAGCAAGCAGGGTTAGTGATGCTAATATATTTACAATATTCAGTATGTTGTGAAATAATCCCATCCATTCATCCATTTTCTTCCGCTTATCCAATTCAGGGTCGCGGGGGGCTAGAGCCTATCCCAGCTGCCATAGGGCGAGAGGCAGGGTACACCCTGGACAGGTTGCCAGTCTGTCGCAGGGCCAACACAAAGAAACAGACAACCATTCACACTCACATTCACACCTATAGGCAATTTAGAATCACCAATTAACCTTATTCCACTAACTAAACCCACTAAGTTAATGGGATTAGGTGAAATAATGTGAAAACAAAAAAATGTATAGTAAAAACAGACAAAAGAACTTTGGTATTCATAAGCCATTTGGTGATATCTGACTATTTTTGAATGACCACAGTTTCAAGCAGTCAGTGATGACTGGTGGTAGAAGTTATAATGTGAATCAAAATCAAACTATCTGCACTGAAAACTCTAGTATAAGCAGAGCTGTGCAGTTAATTGAGTTCTAATTTCAGTTACAATTTCTGCTTCCACTGCTTCTCTTAAAAGCCCAACTTCAATATCTTCAGGCTTTGATTTAGTTAGTTAGTTAGTTTATTTATTACTTTCTACACTTGAAGTACAATTAAAGTTCACAGAAGTGCACTTAGTTAAAATGACAGTTTCTGCTAACCGTGATTATGATTTTTGCCATAATCAATCATTACCTGAAAAAGTAAAGGTAATGCTGTCAGTCACTGATTAACATCATTACTTTTCTGTGTCACTGTGTCACATCCAGTTTGCCCTCATATGTCATACAGGTACTCACTGACAAGTGAATTTTGAAAGCATAAATAAGATTCAGGCTGGACTTAACTCTCACCTTAACTGATGTATGTTTTTTTAGATTTCACTGGGCAAGCACTGCTCTCCTTGCATGCCCTGATGGAACCCCCATGATCTGAGCATAATCCAGCCAGTAAATACAATCCTCCTAAATGTAAAACAATTTAGTTGTCGAAAAAGAACATTTCTAGGGCCAAGGTTTGCATAAATATACACAGCTTACAATATGCCAGGCTACCTGAGTTAAGGAAATAGCCATGCAGAATTTTCATGCATATTTTCCTACACTAGGAGACACATGCTGAAGCTTTATGCTGTATGAAGATCTAAAATTTTGACAGCCCCTGTCAGTATTATCATCCAGGAAGTCTGTTGCAGTACTGTGTTGTTTAGAAAACTGAGATCAAAAAGCTGCTAACAGACCAATGATGGAATGTAATTGAGTACATCTACTCCAGTACAGTGCTGTACAAAATCCAGGTGCTTGTTTTTCATTTTTATATATCATGCAGGCTTATAGTTCTACTCTGGCACCTTTTATGTGTTTTATGTTTTTTTTTTTGTTTTTTTATGTGCTGATTTTTACTTTTTTCTGATAACCTGAAAGATTAAATGTTTCATGGGTTGACTTTAGAGATGCACTGGTCTCATAGGACAGCCATGCTACATACACACTTGATGATGTTAGTTGATAATGAGATTAGGTTAGATTTAGGTTAAAGTGGATAGTGAACCTATTATGCCTTTCTTATCTTATTGTCATATACATGCTCTTATAATGGTGGATGCTCATCTTAAACATGGCAAAAGTTTCAAATAAGGAGGTCAGTGTATGTACAAGTAATTCCTTTAAGTCAAAAACTCAAGTTTTCAACATTTTGGATAACATTTTGAACTCTTGGATATTTATGATGTCACAGAGAGGGGGCATCCCTAAAATTGATCATCTCAGGCACATACACTATATTGCCAAAAGTATTCACTCACCCATCCAAGTCATTGAATTCAGGTGTTCTAATCACTTCCATGGCCACGGGTGTATAAAATCAAGCACCTAGGCATGCAGACTGCATCTACAGACATTTGTGAAAGAATGGGTCGCTCTCAGGAGCTCAGTGAATTCCAGCGTGCTACCATGATAGGATGCCACCTGTGCAACAAGTCCAGTCGTGAAATTTCCTCACTACTAAATATTCCACAGTCAG
>VUQS01002098.1:8467-25188 GCA_015108495.1 Heterochromis multidens | reverse complement strand
CCTGTGTCAGTCAGCCCGTGATCTGAGACTGGGACGGAGGTTCACCTTCCACCAGGACAATGACCCAAAGCATACTGCTAAGGCCACCCTAGAATGGTTTAAGGGGGAACATTTGAATGGCTTGGTGGTTAGCACTGTTGCCTCACAGCAAGAAGGTCCTGGGTTCGACTCCACCATCTGGCCAGGGCCTTTCTGTGTGGAGTTTGCATGTTCTCCCCGTGTTTGCGTGGGTTCTCTCCGGGTACTCCGGCTTCCTCCCATAGTCCAAAGACATGCAGTTAGAGGGGTCTGTCTGTCTCTCTGTGTTAGCCCTGCGACAGACTGGCGACCTGTCCAGGGTGTACCCTGCCTCTCGCTCGCCCTGTAGCAACCGCAACCCTGAATTGGATAAGCGGAAGAGGATGGATGGATGGATGGATGGAATGGCCTAGTGAGGCCAGAGCTCAATCCAATTGAGAATCTGTGGTCAGACTGTCACAAGCGACAACCATCCAACATGACGGAGCTGGAGCAGTTTTGCCTTGAGAAATGGGCAAGAATCCCAGTGGCAAGTTGTGGCATGCTCATAGAGACTTATCCAAAGCAGCTGTAATTGCAGCAAAAGGTGGCTCTACAAAGTACTGATGTTGGGGGGCTGCATACTTATGCACATGCCACCTGCCACCTCATTTCACTTCACTAACGCAGCCTAGTTTGTGCAGATCCATCACGTGAAATGGCATTGCGAAACATTTTGATTCCAGGTTGTGAGGCAAAAAAACCTGACGAATGCCAAGGGGGATGAATACTTTCAAGGCACTGTATTTTAGCATTAGTTTAGAAACACATTTCTACCTTAATAGCTAGAATCTTACAGGTGTTTGACTTGCAGCTGTCCTATTTAGTATGTATTAATATCCATATGACTATAGTGCAGTGATACAGTGTGTGCAGAGGGAAGAAACACTTTATAGTAACCATCAGTAATAAATAGTAAAATCATTTATTTAAACTTTAGTAGATAGTTATTTTACTGTTAACAAACAATGAAATTAGAATATGTTCACTAACCATTAATGATGTCATGTTATTAGTTAGTAAAAACCATGGATTATATATAGTCATACTATGAGTTAATGATTACCAGATGTTATTGTTTGTGATTTGATTATTACACATTATAGCACCAAATATTGCTGTTTAGTCAAAACTGCTGGCATCTCTTAAATACAGAAAAGGTGTCTTTTGGTAGTCTGTTCCAGCGCAACATGTATGTCTCTCCTAACGTGACATATGTTAGGGAATGCAGTCATGTGAAAAAGAAAGTTTTTCAGGAAACTGTGCAGTCCAGTGAAAAATTAAGTACACCCTTCCACAGGAATTAAGAGGGTAACTAGCAGCCAGCCACTTGATTAATAGATCATCAGCAAGTGTGAGCACCTCTATAAAATCTGAAGTTTTGGCAGTTTGCAGGTTTAGGGCATTAATGTGTGTGTGTTAACACAATGCCACAATCTTCACACAAGTAGATGTCCCAGCAAACTCACCCCAAGGTCACATCATGCAGTACTCAGAGAAATTGCAAGAGCTACATCTCAGACTCTACAGGCCTCAGTTAGCATGTTAAATTGTTAAAATTCATGACTGTACAATTAGAAAAAGACTGAACAAGTATGATTTGTTTAGAAGGGTGGCCAGGAAAAAGCCTTTTCTCTCTAAAAAGAACGTGGCAGCACGGCTTAGGTTTGCAGAGTTGCATTGGAATAAACCGCAATACTTCTGGAACAGTGTCCTTTGGACAGATGAGAATAAAGTGGAGAAGTTTGGCCATAATGCACAGAACCATGTTTGGTGAAAACCAAACACAGCATATCAGCACAAACACCTCATACCAACTGTCAAGCATGGTGGTGGAGGGGTGATGATTTGGGCTTGTTTCGCAACCACAGGTCCTGGGCACCTTGCAGTTACTGAGTCGACCATGAACTCCTCTGTACACCAAAGTATTCTATGGTCAAATGTCAGGCCATCTGTCCGACAGCTAAAGCTTAGCCAAAATTGGGTCTTGGGACAGGACAATGATCCCAAGCACAGCTGCAAATCTACAACAGAATGGCTAAAAAAGAAAAGAATCAAGGTGTTGCAATGGCCCAGTCCATACCTCAACCTGATTGAAATGCTGTGGTGGGACCTTAAGAGAGCTGTGCATAAAAAAATCCCTACAAACCTCAATGAACTGAAGCAATGTTGTAAAGAAGAGTTGGCCAAAATTCCTCCACAGCAATGTGAGAGACTGATAAAGTCAAACAGAAAAAGTTATTTTAAGCTTACTTGATCTGAACTTCACTTAAGTTAAGTAAGCTACTGAATTGTGGTATATTTTTCATATGACTGCAAAGAGTCCTGTGAAGACTATATGTTAGGGAAACAGGGCACGAAGTGCCATCTCCAGATTTACAGTCTTGTGATTTACATACCTGCGTAATTATGCACTCATTGAAACAAGTGTTATAAACATCAGTTACAACTTTATAATTGCCATTCAAATACTGTTTATAGATGACCTACAGAGTTTTTATTAACTGCTTACAAAGTATTATAAGCTTTAGTTGCAACCTTACCGTAACCTTCCAGAAAATGTTAATAGATGCTTTGCAGACCAATTTTTAACTTTTACAATTATTTTACCATTTATTATCAGTGGTTATTATAAAGTACTACCAAGAATTTCTTTATTTTTAATCCTATGGCAATTAAGCTTCTAATTTAAATTCATTGTATATCTGTGTACCCGTGTACTGTGAAGGCTATATGACTTTTCACAGTAATAGGTTGTGGGTACCGACAAAGCCCTGTTGACACCAGATTCTTTGAAATAGATTTATATGGCAATTTTCTAGTCATACTGCCTACTCAAAGTGCTTCAGACAAGTCACATTTAACCATATATTCATAAAATACTTTATTCTATACAGTTTAAACACTTGATCTACCTTACATCCATGGCCAGTTTAGAATTGTCAGTTAACCTAACAAGCATGTCTTTGGACTGCGAGAGGAAGCCAAAGTAAACCCACCTTAAACACATGCAGGTATAGAGAAAACATGCAAACATACAGAAAGGCCCAATCTGGGGTTCGAACCAGGACTCTTTTTGATGTGAGGCAACATACTAAACATCTTAAGTTTATGCCTAAGATAGCGTAAGCATAAGTTTTAACATTCCTGCATGACGTGAGAGAAGTCAACACTATTCTTTGTAGACAATGAGGAATAAAACAGAAATAAATAGCCATAGTTTACATATACATAACTTTTGACATCATGATTCAGCTTATTTCAGCGTGTATCCCATCCTGCTGGTACAGGCTGAAAAACTGTTATAAAATAGTACGCTAACAACAAAGTGACACAAAGTTTTAATTACCAGTATTGATTCATGGTTATTGGTATTTGATAAAAATTCTTTTTACCAATTTTTTTTAAAAAACTGTCATCATTTAATGGAGCATTCCTGTAAAAAAAAAAAATCAACACTTCTTTGTTTTTAATGAGAAAAGAATAAGGTCAGTGTTCGTTCAAACAGAAAACATCAGATCCTTCCAACAGTTGTGCATGGGCATTTCATGTAAAAGAAGCTGCGTCAGTGGCAGCAGAGTCAACACACCTAAATTCCCACTGCAAATATTTACATGGATCCAGCACCCTGAAACTTTGTCCTACCCTGCTGCATTTTAAGACCTTGGCATTTATCGAAAATGTGGATGTGACAGGCACCTGAGGCTGCACCCAGAGAGAAAAAATATTACTTTTAGAGGAACTACATCTTTAAATGTAATCCAGTAGCATAAAGAAAATGAGTCCTCTTAAATGACCATACCAAAATAGTTTCATAGAGATGTAAACATGTTAAAGTACCTTCTTTTGGATATCAAAAGAAGCTGTAACACTGCTTTTGTTCAAATCTGGCATCATTCGGGTTGTGCACTTGCTGAGAAAGCTTTTTAAGATGCAACATGAAAGACTCTGTCCTCGTGGATGTTCAGTGCTGCTGGCCCGTGACACTGCTAAAAGGGTCAGTAAACCTCAGCTACTCCCTCTGCTCTTTGCTCTGATAAACCACTCAGCTTCACTCTCACAGTCTCAGCTTCACGTACAAGATAGCTGATCAAAAAGTGGCCTCAACCCTCACTAATCCAGATGTTGTGGATTATAAAGATGGGAGCACTATTAGCTGCCTAAAGAAAGAGAGAGATCAATGACGAGAGAGCATGTCTTCACTACAAGGGTAAGTGTGGCTCGAGGGTGAATATAATGACGGGGGTATTCTCTACAGACTCTCAGCCAGCAGCACAGGGAAAGAGGTGGGGGGCGGGGGGCGGCAGCGAGTAAAAGCAAAGCAGATAGAGAGTGAGCGAGACTCTTACTCTCACACCAACAGATGGAAGCTACAGCCATCAAGTCAATATTTACTCTTTCATAATAAAAAATTGGCAGCATCGGCCTAGCTGATTCAGTAACAGGCAGCAGGAGTATCTGAGTTTGTGTGAAAGAGGCTTTGAGGAGTAAAAACAACACTTGAGTGATAATAACTGTAGCTTGGCTCCACGCGTCAGTCTAAAAATACGTTGGGACGAACCCTCCCCTCTCTTTTGTTAAATGCACACACGCTTGCAATGTGCACATTCACTTTACCCATGGCTCAATCCACTGTGGGGATACATGTGAACGTAATTTGCACTTCCAATTAAACTGTCGACCTTCGCTCCAGAATGCAAAACGTGATTCTGTACCATTCTCTCCTGGATAACTATTATTAACCATCCCAGGCCCATAATAGAGAGAATAAGGCTTTACAACACACTGACGAGGATCATTGAAGTCAGCAAAATTATCACATTTATCAACATTGCCAGTATTTGAAGTGGAAAATTAGCAGACATTTTTATCGATCAAGTTTTTTATGGTTTATCTGTTTGTGTTACAAATGGGCCGAACGCAGGGAGGTCTTAAGTGCCTTCTTTAGGTGTTTGCTAAAAATTAACTGCAGCATTAGTGTGTTTTTGACAGGATACCAGTCATTCACATTAAGACAGAGAGCACTGTGAGAGAATAAGTTAAGATGCTGAAAACAGCAGAATACATTAGGCTAGGGTTAGCCTAAAGCATCCCACCCAGCCTCTAACAAGGCTTCAACGCATGACTCGCTGGTCTGATCAGATGACTTGATAAACAGCAGGAATGTTGCGTCTTCCTCTTTCTACAGCACTGCCCTTGTGTGTCTGGGAAAAGAGGGAGAGGCATGGTGTGTGTGTGTGTGTGTCTGTGTGTGTGTGTGGTTTTAATTATATTGCAGTGATATAAAGATGTTCAGGTTGGGTTACGGATTATGTTTTTTGGCAAGATTCCTGTAATGTAGTGTCCTGTGGAATGATCAGAACATGACTGTGTGTGTGTGTGTGTGTGTGTATGTGTGTGCCAGAGGGGTCTCTTTAGGCAGCCCACTACTCTACAAGATAACAATTATGTAACACTTCACAGCTGAGCTTATCATTTACCCTGCTCAGCTCAGTTGAAATGCAGAGCACAGTACATGGCACAGTTGTCTCTACTTTGTTGTTGACTTGGATAATCTAATGGCTGCAGGGGAATTCCTGCTGTATATGCAGACGTCCTTGAGTGAAACAGTGTCTTTAATATGGGCCTAATTTATGTCTTTCTTTGTTTTTTGTTTTGAAAGACAAAGTGGATTTTAATGGTGTTTTTTGGGGCTTTCTTTGGAGTTTGTAACTCATAAAATGAAAAGTGCAAGCAGGGAAACAAACAGATTTTAGGCTGAGTATAAACACATGGTTTAATAGGCAAATAGTTTCCTTCACATGGCTTTCCAAGCACTGCCAGAAATTTGTCAAACAGCCTCATCCATTTTTCATCCGCCACTTCTTGGATGTCATTTAAACAAACCTCTGTCCTTAGCACATAAATCCTTTAGATGGCTATCATAACAAACTGTGGAAGCAATGTAAAGTTTAAAAAAGTGTCACAAAGCACATCATAAGAGGAGAGATGCAAATTTTCCATTGACAAATGCTCAGAGACATTTTCCTTAAGTGACACTATTATAGCACATGACATAGACTAGGAAATTATATATACTGTATATATATATATACTAGATAGGAAATTATATATTATATATTGTGCATTGCGTTCACATGCGTATGCAGTACATATAATAGCTACGATTGTTCCAAGCACTTGCTGAATTCTGAAGGTATTTACTTGGGGAAACCCTCTAGCAGCTTCAACATGCTTTGTCTCCGTGTACCAGTAGTGACTTCTTAGGACTTGCATGCTTTGCATTATATAGTTATGTTCTTTTAAAATGCAATGAAAAAGCAATACAGTGCTGTGCAAATTTCTTGAGCCACCTCTTGTTTCTTTATATTTTGCTTCCAAGGAGCCAGACTTTCTGGTAATTTTTTTTAAGTGGTCTTGAGCGATAGTTCTTCAAAGTTCTGTCTTTGGACATTGGCTGCTTATTTACTCATTTTCAGTATAGTCCTTGTACCAGACCATCTTTAGAGGAATATTTTGTTTGTTAAGCCACTTAACACTGCCTTAAGCAGTCAAGCATAAAAAAGGCACCTAACTCAAGGGATGAACCAGTATTTTGTCTACACGTAAAAGACAGCTTAGCAAATTCATCTTTAAATTGTATCTTTAGGCACTCCGTTACTAGCAGCCTGTCACAAAAACACATAATTTGTTCCCATTTCTTTAGTGAATTAGTTAGTTAGTTGAATCTATGAAAAATGCCAAAGATAACACAGTTTGACAGGTATAAAATCATATTTTTGCAAGGTGATTCCCCAAGAGCTATTAGATGAAAACTTGGCATATCTCAGTACAGTGTGCAGTTTGTCCTAAAAAAAAAAATTGGCGGAACATGGACAAGTTGAGGACAAAAGAAAAAGTGGCAGGTCTAAAAACAAAACTATCTTCAGCAAATGAACAGTATCTGAAAGTCATGTCTTTAAGAAATAGGAAAAAAAATCCAGCAAAGACCTGACACAGGAGAGATGCAGTGGCAACAGGTCTTATGTAGTGATGAATCCAAATTTGAAATTTTTGGTTCAGATCGCCGTCAGTATGTACGGAGGAGGTAAGGGAAGAGGTGCAACAGTGAGTGTCTGCACCCATCTGTAAAACATGGTGGAGGCTCTGTCATGGTTTGGGGCTGCATTTCAGCCAGTGGTGCTGGAGATCTTGGCAAAATTGGTGGAATTGTGAACGCAGAAAAGTATCATCAGATTTTGATCCATCATTCAACACCATCTGGAAAGCATCCGATTGGCAACAGCTTCATTTTTCAGCATGACAATGATCCCAAACACACTGCCAATGCAGTAAAAGCATACCTGATAAGAAAAACACACAGTGGAACACTATCAGTCATGGATTGGCCTCCCCAGAGCCTGGACCTCAACATTATTGAAGCAGTGTGGGATCATCTTGACAGAGAACAGAACAAAATGCAGCCAACATCCAAAGAAGAGCTTTGAATGTCCTTCAAGAAGCCTGGAGAACTATTCCTGAAGACTGAGAGTTTAGACTGTGTTGAAGAATAAAGGTGATCTTTCAAGCTCATTGGAATTTTTCAAATTCTGTTTTTGCCTTATAAACTGTATTTCCATTTATGTTTGCATGTTTCAGTAAATTGCTGCACCTACTTCCCATTTTACTAGCAAAATATAAAGAAATGAGGGGTGGCTCAAGACTTCCATTGCACAGTACTGTAAATAAATAAAATTGAAAAGAGGCCAGACACCAAACACAAAACGCAATTGTCGTGTGTTTCACTGAGAGGTGGTTTCTTACAAAATGTTATTTTTCTTGCCTCAGTAAACACAGACAAACTCCTTTTGTTTGTGAAACTCCTGCTATTACTTAGTCAACTTGCCACAGTTTAATTACAATGAGAAGAAAACTGTATGAGCGGTTTCATTGCAGCACTGAGAGCAATGATTACTTTCACCTAAGGCCTTGAATTAAAAACCTCTTCCAGACATGCACCTCATTATGCAAATGTACTGGTAATTTTATTTGTAATTTTTAGGTTCAAACAAACCCGCAAGTCACTTTTCTGCAAAAGTCAAGGTGGCAATCTGATGAGGTCAAACATCCTATTAGATCAGTTTGTGAACATGTTATTTATTATTATACAATAATAATTTTAAGATCTTGGGTTCATACATTTGCTTTCCTCAGCGACTTAAAGTATGAACATCCAGCTAAATACAAACATTCAAATTATTCAAAATAAAGTCTCTGTGTGTTCTCTGTGCGGAGTTTAACTCTTTACTACTGTGTAATTTTACAGCCCAAAAAAACCTATGTTGTAGTTTGTATTGTCAGTGGAAAATAACTGCAGATTTAATCAGATTTCATGCTACACACAGTGTGAAGTGTTTTCTGCTCAGCAGCTGAGAGCATAATGTTTACCGTGTTGAGGAGTTGGAGTTGCCGAGATCAAATCTTAACATAATAGTGTACTGTGGGTGCCCTATTTGTTCTTTAATGAAAAATAATTATCTTTTGTTTTGTTGATGATTTTTGATGAATGAACATAGTCAATTTCACCCTCTGTGGCAAATAAATTGCATTTCCTTTGTCTTCCTCACAGTAAAAGGCACCCCGTGTTGTGTCATTCAAGTGTTTTTAATGTGAACTAGAAGCAGTTGGCTAGTTGATATTAGGAGTAATATAATACAGCCTTGATACAGCTGTTTGAGAGTGAACAGTAAACAGTCAGGCTAATATCAGGGAGCTCAAATTAAAAACATTCATGCTGGATGACATGCATTCATCATTTCCTGTGAATCCTTTGTGTGTTAATAGGCAATATGAGTCCAACACAGGGTTGGCAGACTCCACCACTAACAAGAAGAACAAATAAATGGAAGGATAATACATTTTGTAAAGTGGGAGGGACTTCTTGTCCTTGTCTGTCCTCACTGTTGTGTAACACAGAAAAATTTAAATCATTGGTTACCATTTTTGCTCTGCGCATTAGCTACTGTAGTCATAAAGCCAGTTAAATGCACAGGTCAGCAAATACAAAATGCTTTGTGGTTAGAGTTGTTAACAAAATGTGGCACCATATTTGCTGAATTCAACCATGTTTGACCTAAAAATGAAAATAGGACCAACAATATGTGGCAGACTGGAATCTTTAGCTTTTCACACACAGTTAGCAGCACGTGTTACATATTGTTATGTTTGGATGGATTTGAAGCATTAGATAGCTTTTCAAGCTGTAGAAGAACATTCATGGGAGTTTCACTTAGGCAGCCAGGAATTCCCAAATGTTTGCTGAGAAAGCAGACTGTAATTATATATTTTATGAAATACCTATGGTTTGCCTTGCATTAGGATCAAGTGGAAAAGCAATCACCATTTCTTTAATGCCATGTGGGATTACATTGTAGGCATTTGCTGGTTATAGTGCCTACAAGTGAAAATAGGGTCAAAGTTTAAAAAATACTGGAATTTTCCTTAAAGTTGTGAGCGAATACATGATAATCACAACCTACAGCATCAGCCTGTGAGAGAACTAAGTTCTCTTTCTTCTTTCACTGTGTAATTTTTTCCCCCTCACCACTGTCTCTAACAGTGCAGTCTTTTTGACGTACCAGTTACCAAACATTATGTGTGTATTACTGCTTTGTATGCATGTGTGTCTGCAAATGTACACAGACTTGTATTTGCAGAAGAGCAATAATCAGCTGCCACTCAAGTGATTCTCTCAGCAATGCTGACTTCAGTGACCAAAGCATCTACCATATCTTAGCAACTAAGTCCAACTAAGTCTGCAGCTTTGGTGAGCTCAGCGTAGCGGCACAACTTTGAAAATAAGAGCAAGGGAACTGCCCAGTCTGTTGCACCATTATGTTGGACAGATGAAAAAGTAAAAATAAAAAATGCCAAAATATCTCAGCAAAAATTTTCTTGGGCAAACATAAGTATACATGGGTGGTACACTAAGACTCTGGAATATTTATGTATTTAAGACAGTCTTTGAAGATAAAATTGCTTAAGCCTTGTTCATAAATGTATAAATTATATATTTTTTAAAACATAACTTTTCTAACCATTTTGGTTTCATCTGCACAACAACACAGTTTAGGTCACTTGAAACTGGCCTTTTACAAAACTCCTTTCAGGATGAAGACACTCAAAAACTCAATTTACATTGTTGAGATGCTTTCACGGAGAAACTTTTAGAAGGTATGAATCAGACATCCACATTCACTTCCTGATCTGCCCTTATCCCTATCACATGGCTCTACAACTAATCAACCAATCCTCTGCTACCTTTTTACTCCTGCATGAGCATACCCTTTGTTTGTGAAGGATATGCATTTTGGTACGAACAGATATTTCTTTGAGACGGTGCCAAAAACACTCGTGTGGAGAGAGATTGTTTTCATTTTTGAATGATGGTTTACAATGAATATGTATTATATATCGTTAGAGAGGTGAATCAATGCAGTATTATAGATTCTGGGTCTGAAACTTAATCCCTACAGTATTTCATGTCATACCAGCACAAATTATGCTGTGTAATAGCTATGAGCTATTAGCTGAGGTTGAATGGTTTCCTACCATTGCTCCATGCTAATAAAATCTACTAATTAGCCTGCACAATGGCAGAAGGGGAGAAGTGCTCTCCGTTTGTGTCTGATGTGCGCAGAGAGACTCAGACCTAATTTTTTCCTTGTTAAAGACAGTCGTCCATCATTCTCCAAGGCAAAGCGAGTGATATTCTCTGACTCACTAAGCAGAAAAATTTTCCCACTCACCTTTTCTCTCTGCCTGGATTTTACTCTCTCTGGCTGCCTCTCACTCTTTGGCCCTCAGGGAGCTGGCTTCTGACAGCATCACACAGAAAAGATAAAATTGAAAAGTCAAAGTGTATGTGAAATGTTTTGGTGCCTGTGCAGCTATGTCTTTGTCTGCTTGCCTTTCTCCCTTCCTCTATTGTTCTCTGCTGCTCTCAGGATACCTCTCTTTTTGTCTTTACCTCCTATTTCAATTTCACCCACGTTCTACTGTGAAGACAGTAAAAAGAGTGATGTTTCAAGGTATTTATTCCATTCATGCCTGTGTTGGTCTTTTGGTTGGATTGTAGTACATGTACCTATTGAAAAAAAAAAACCCCAAAACAACTCATAAATACTTCAGAGAGCTTCTAGTGTCACTCCTGGCATGACTCATTTTGTTTACACCGCAGTGTTAGCAGGAATTGAACCTAAGTTCCAGTGAATGGTGATAGGATTGAGTTCAAGTCTTTATGTTCTAACCCCTCCCACTCTACATTAGAAGTCCTGTCCCCAAAATCTTCAAAGGTTGCACATTCACTGGAGAGGTCACCAGGTACTATCACTAAAATGGATGTAGCATTTTGATTGCATCAAATTAAGTTGCGTTGGAGTTTTAACTTTTTAAAGCCGGTTCAGCAACATCAGTGTTTACTGAGTCATTGTTACACAACTGTTATCTTCTCTCAAATTTCTTTTTAAATTATGTAGTTACGTAAGTAAAAATGTCAATATTTGCTGATGTGTTACTGACTTGGTGATGAATAGAAAAAGACTTAAGGTATCCATAGAGCTGGATTTATTTCAGTTTGCTTCACAGTTTTGCAGCTGTTTGCAGGTTCATCACTAAATAAATGTAATGTTAATGTAAATGTAAGTTTTAGACATATAAAAAATTAGCCTGGTGTTTTGGGGTTTGCTCTGCAAAACTTCACTGTCACTATTCCTTGTAATATGGAAGTATAGAGAATAATGTTGTTAGAAACTAATTAGAAGAGCTCCACATGTCTCAGTCTGAGTCATTCAGAGTTTAAATTTTTATTAGAAAAACCTTTCATAAATGTTACTAATTAACCACAGTTAATGGGACCTATTGTTAATAGGTATTGCACACCTACTTAAAAATTGTTGTGGACTCTTTCAGCAGCAAGGTGAACAAAAATGTGGTCTGGGGTTTAGATTAACCACAACAGTGCAAAGGTGCAGGCAGCTGCAGATCATGCAAAAAGTGAACAAAAATGTGGTCTGGGGTTTAGATTAACCACAACAGAGCAAAGGTGGGAAGAGACAAAAACACTGTTGCTTAATTTGGATACTTCCATTTGTACACTTCCATATAGTACACCATGTACTTCTTTGGGTAGTACGTTCATTTCAACAGGTAGTTTTGTCTCAAATTCAATGGTAAATTTGCCCATGATTGTTGCACTAGGTGCAATATTTTGTGAAAATTCATACATTGTCCAGCCTCTAACCACACATCTAATACTAAATTTATTTTAATTGAAGATGTCAATTTCATACTAACAAACTCAATACACCACAACACGTCAGACTCAAATGACTACACATAGTTGTGGTTGACTTGTGACTTGCTAGCTTTACCTGCACTGGACCTCATTTTCATTTATTATTTAAAGGCCTTCCATACAAGACTTTGGATTCTTTGGTGCTGTGTGTTTTTTCTGTTTTTATATCTAATCTCACCACATCATCAGACTGACATTTTGTAGTTGTGTGTTGTTCTTGTATTTTTGGTGTTTAATGGCAGTCGATAAACACCTTTTAGGTGCATTATCTCCTCCTTTTGGCAGTAGTAATCCGTTGCATAGCATCAGTTGCCTGTAGAAACAATGGATATACAGTATATCTTAATATAGCATAGATAAACAGCATAAACTATACATTTTTAAAAATCATTCAGTGACTGTTCAAATATTCAAAAATCATGCCCATCCCTACTACCTACCTCCTCCTAAGTGCTAACAGCAGTAACCCTCACAGGTAACATTAATTAGCCAATGGCTAAGTGCTACCTGGACTTTCATAATAGTAACCCTTCTACACTACAAGCCGTTGGAATTGACCACATTCCTCTGTCAATACAAAGAAGTAATAGACAAAGGAGTCTTAACCAAAGGGAAGCTTTTTGGATTTATAAATTACAGGGCACTAAATATCCTGGCTTAAATGAGGACTTCGATTTTATTTCCTTTTTATAAACTTTACTTCTTTGTTATAAACTTTATTTGCCTTTGAAGATGCATTTATATTATTTGTGGTTGATGCCGCTGTGTGGTCTTTTACTTGTCTGATTTGGATTGAATTTGATGCATGTTTCGTGATATCTTTTTGGGCTCTTCCATCTGTCCAGGTTAGTAAAGACTCCTCCTATTGGTGGAGTTTTACTGGTGACTTTTCCACTCTCACCCTAAGTGGAAGTTTGCTGCTGGTGAAACACCATGTGGAACACCATTAAAAAAGATTCAGTGTGTTCATGGACTCTGTTTTCTCCCTGATGAATGCCTGAATGCGTTGGAGTTTTAGGTTAAATATAACCTTGCCATGAGAATAAAGGCATTTTAATTTTATATGAAAAGAGAGTGCCTTGGAGTTTTTTGATATTTTAGTGTTAATTGCACACTCTACCTTTTCATAGTTATGAGTACACCATCTACATATTTGTAGTGTACTTCATGTAGCTAAATTTATGCACATAATAGCAAATGCAAGTCTAGAAATATGGGATTCTAGACACAACAAAAGTCTGACACCACTGTGACAAGCGGTCAACATTTTAAAATTAGTATAAAGTTTTAAAAAAAACAATTTACAGACTCATGTCTGTAACATTAAGCTATCGCCAGAGTTGAGTTATTTTCAGAAACTGGAAACGGGAATGCAGTAACTTCCAGGAGTCTCAACTTGAAACCTTACAGTAATATAAAGACATAATCCCCATAAAACTAAAAAACTTCATTTTGATGCTTTTGTTTGTATGTAGACATATTATATGAAATGTATTAATTTGTGAACGTAGGAGATACCAGTCACCTATCACCTCTTTTCCCATTATCAGCCAACTAGTTCCTGATGGCTCCTTCCTAATTGCTTTACAGACATTAGACTGGTATCAGTTTTGATAATGAAATAGTATTGTATGAAACATGAAATTTTGTTTTAGTGCTAATGTTTGTCAAGTTTTCTATCCCTCAGTTTTCAGTCTGGTATCCCTACTTGAGTCCTCTGAGAAATCCCACCATCCTGTGTGACACAGCTGCACGAAAAAACAGGGGGAGGGTTTTTCTCAGAGTCCTCTTTTGATCAGTTGGAGAGTTGATGTTATTTAATGTCCCTTCAGAGTGACTTTTAACATAGTTGAAATAAGGGGCCAGATGAGAGTTATCATGTCAATGCCCTGACAGGTGCTGCTCACAGCAGCAAAGCAGCCAACAGCGTGTCCCACGGAGAGCTGCGCGTCAGCCTTTGGGTTGGGTCGATTTCCTGAGGCGGGGACATATGCTGTTACCACTTCTAAGCCAGTTTATGAGAGGCATTTTGGTGTATGCTTGCATGTGTAGATGTTTGTGTATTATTTTCAGATTAGGCTATTTCAGGTAACGCGGATAATGTCATTTCCCCTGCCAGATCCCATCCTGTGATACCTGTGGGAGTGTGTGCAGTTGGCAGTGTTGTAGTTTTAATCAGCACCCCTGTGTGCTTCCCCTGTAGAACTGTCATTTGTTGAGTGATGGTCGTACAGCTGTCACTGTTTATACCATTTAAATCCTGTGACAGGCAGGGGAGAGATTACCAGCCTCTTACCTGTTGCTTTAATCAAAGAGATGATTACTGCATGGTTGGATGTTACTTGGAATAGCACCTACTAAAAATACACACATACTGCATGTGTGTGTTCGCACACATGCACCAAAAGAAGGGATGTAGCAAGAAACATCTATCTTTTGTTTGATATTGTGTATTCATGACTGAACTCTATTAGCTGTGCTACTGGTTGGAGTTTCCATGGTAGCACCATTGAGTTCCAGTTTGTTAGCTTTGTCTGCTGAAAGTGTAAAATATCGATATGTCCACTCAGCAACAGCAATTGCCTATTTTCTTTTTCCTTTTATTATTATTATTAGTAGCAGTAGTAGTAGTATTCTATATGGTTTCTTAGGCCAGTTCACTCTTATTTTGATGGGTGAAAGAAGCCTGGTGAAAAGTAGGAACCAAGCATTGTTAAACTGTTCTTTTTATAGTGCTGTTACTAAAATGCTTAGCAGAACATAAATATTGGTGTCTGTACATGTGTCACGGCTTTTTTGATGCAGAGTGTACCCACTGATGCTCTACCCTGGCTGAAGAGGCCTGTGAACAGCTCTTGTCCAGTGAGTCTACTTGACATGTGGAATATTTGATCCACATAAGCTGTGGCTGTGGGAGAGGCCCATTCACATGAAGAGGGGGAGAGAGGGATCAGAGGCAGATGACTCAAAATAGATGGCGCAGGATCAATACCAAGCTCAGTATTAACTTGATTACATGGGCTACTCTTAGTAAAGCCCAATTAATGCTGGGAATTTTTTGGGCTCAATTTTGGAGCAGATTTTTAGATAGTAAAAATTTTATACATATTTAGAGTGAGGTCCATAATTAGTTGCACAAAGACACAACTTTTGCAGCTGTGATTCCATACACCAACACAGTGGATTTTAAATCAAACAGTCAATAAGTGACTGAAGTACAGAGTTTCAACTTTAATTCAAGGGGTTTTACAAACATTTTTCATTAACTGGTTAGGAATTATAGACATTTTTATACACGGTCCACCTTAATCAGAGGCTCAAAAGTAGTTTCATGGCCAGGTGAGGCATGTTCCTTTGTTATTTCATGACAAATGAAGCAGACATAATATCTGAAGTTGACTAAAAGTTTTGAATTTGTATTTTTTAGTTTTTCACTGTAATTTTAAATATGGGGTGCAAAGAGATGTAAGTACAAGTGAAGAAGGTCATCATTAGGCTGAAAAACCAAAATTAACCTATCAGAGAGACAGCAAAAACTTTAGGAGCGGCCACATGAATGTTCTGGCACATTCTTAAAAAGAGAGAATACATTGACCAGCTTAGCAGCATAAAAGGCCTGAAAGACCACAGAAGACAACTCAAGTGCATGATGACAGACTTCCGTGGTTACAAAAAACAACTCACAACATCTAACCACGTCAACACTTTCGAGGAGATAGGCATATCATTGTCAAAGTCTACAATCGAGATACGCCTTTATGTAAATACAATGTATTTACAATGTAAATACAGATGGTTTATAACAAGGTGCAAACCACTGGTTACACTCAGGAACAGGAAAGCCAGATTATACTTTTCCAGAAAACATCTGAAAGATGGACATCTGGACAGATGAAACCAAGATTAACTTGAGCCAGAATGGTGAAAAGAAAAAACAATGGAGAATGAACAGCTCATGATCTGAAACACGCTACATCATCTGTCAACCATGATGCAGGCGATGTTATGGAGGCGTGGACATGTATGGCTGCCAGTGAAATTAGGTCACTAGTGTTTATTGATGATGTGACTGCTGATAGAAGTAGCAGGATGAATTGTGTACAATTGTGTACAGGGCTATACTCTCTCAGATTCAGACAAATGCTGCAAACTGATTGGACAGTGCTTCACAGTGCCAATGGATAATAACCCAAAGCATACTGCAAAAGCAACCCAAGAGTTTCTCAAGAAAGGGAAATAGGATATTCTTCAATGGCCAAGTCAGTCACCTGATCTCAACCCAACCCAAAGGCCTAGCAGAGCATCTCAAGGGAGGAAACAGCATTTGGTG
>VUQS01002096.1:29992-52398 GCA_015108495.1 Heterochromis multidens | reverse complement strand
TGTTGGGGGGTGTGGGGGGGGGGGGGGTGGGGGGGGGGGGGGGGGTAGTTTAGAAATAGTTGACAGTGAAGCTGTATAGTGTTTTCAATTTGTTTATTCAGATTTTATAATAAAGTCATAGAACATTTTACTGTGGACAATAACTGTTACTTCACAATGACTGCATATAATTGCCCTTATATAAGCAGCAAGACAACCGAAAAAACAGGGGGATGCTTTACAAAAAACATTTTACCTGTCTGAAAACTCTCAAAATTAACATAGAGATCATTAGTTTTTTCAAAACATGTTCTATTGCACCATTAAAGCAGATGTTCAGGCTTTCTCTCTTTAAAGAAATCTGACTGGACGAGCCAAAACCTTCCTGTACAAAATTGGGATGTCAAGTGTTTCTGTGTTGTTAAAGATTGACCATTGCAGTCTTTAATCGGAACTACCAGATGGCATCAAAAGGATTTGCTGTGATGGAAACTAGTGTTGTGGTTGGTCTTTTTTGTTAAAAAAATAAATACAAATCTAACAATACTAACAGTTTTCTAAACTGCAAATGAGGAAAAAAATTGGGGTTGTAGATTCCTGTATACCAACAAACCTTATTTGAAGCGGCAAAAAATATTAATGATTTAATTTTCAGTCATACAGAATTTTTTAAATGTAACTTTAAAAGTTTTAAGGGTAACTGATCCATTATTACACTGTACAAACAATCCAGATGTACAACAAGGAAAGGTCATCATTATTCTTACTAAATTTAAAGAAGTCTACGTACAAAATGGTTGGTAAAATGTTTAAAAGCAAAATTATAAGCCTTGGAATCCCACTGTATAAGGAATGCAGAGTAGCTTTATTAAAACAATTCAAACACTGTCATCAATCATCACCTTTTGAAGATGAATACTATCTGATTAAATATGCATTAACAACAATTAATAATTGCTAAATACTGCATCACAGCCCCTCCAGCAAATCACAACACAGATGCATCGTGGGTAAATATCTGCATTAGAATTTCCTCTGGATTTATGAAGTCACTTAGACATGAGCGGCATGGAGAGGGTGGAGCTTCATGCCTTATTAGTTAACTATTGTTTGGGGCCATTAGTTTGTGCTTTGATCCCCACCTGTTCCCCCCTTTCAGCCTGTCGGTCCAACCTGGGGCTGAGGCCCCTTTGTGCTGAAGATGGCAATCGAGAAACTCCATTAACTGTTAGTGCTCCACTGTCTATTGGGCAGATATAGTCCACAGATTCATCAGGTTTCCTCTTTCTGAGGTGGCTGAATTGGGTGAAGCCCAGCTTCTTTGGCTAAAAACACACAAAAAAGGCCAGTACATTAATAAAAGATGTTGATGACATGCTGCAACAGCAACAAAACATTTAATTGATTTAAATAGTGACCTTACCTTTACTTTTGCAGTGGTAGTTAGGGGCATATGGCCTGTGGCATTGCCATATTCTCGTTTCTCTTGCATGGCTTGATGTCCCACCAGAGTAGAGAATGCAGTAGCGAGGTGGCGACGGAGCAAAGTCTTCTGTGGAGGAATATTTAAAAGCAGGGCCAAAGTCTCTGAGCTAAAGCGAGGCTCCAGAATCTATGTTGACAAAACATAAAAGCAACGTAATTAACTCTCTGCTGACATCTAATATAAACATACACTGCTGGTATGATCGAAAAGAAAAGAATCACACTTTTAGACAAGCTCAAAATTTACATCACTTACTATCAGCCCACCATGAACACCGCTGCCCCGTAGATTAGGAGCATATTCAGCTAGGTCAACTGCTCTCAGCCACTCCATCACACGATGGTTAGACCACTGCACTACTTCTGAAGGAGAAGGATATTTCTGAAAAACATTAAATAGAAAAATACAAACTGGAATCATTTCACCTTCCATCATACCTGTATATATGTATAAAGTTAGAGGCCCTATCTTAACAAATATTTGACATCTGTCGCCATCTTGTGGGAAAGTGATGTGATTACATCAACAAGAGCAGTGTCTCGTCTAAAACAATATCATTAAAAATGTTTAAAAATGTCTATAAAATATCTTATTCTCTGAGCTTCAAGTGTTAGCACTTCAAATTTTTGCAAAGAATATAGCATAACATGAAACAGTAGCGCAATTGCTAAATAAAGTCATGTGACAAAGGAAAGGAAAAACCAACATAAAGTGTTGGGCCGCCATGTACCACCATGTGCCACCATGTACGGTGATTCTACAGTGCTCTGGATACAACTTTCAAAAGATTCTTTCAAACGTCTTACCTCCTCCACTGGCCTACGTCGAAGACAGTTTGGGTTGAACTTATTCGCATGAAGCACATGGATTGCACACTTAATACTGAGATGGTGGAGTTGGCTGGTAACCTTTAGAGTCAAGAGATCATTCTGAGCAAACAGAAAAAGGAAAAAAAAATAACATCAGGGTGAACAGTTTGGAAAATGTATGAATTCACTGTAAGAGTTTGTTTTACGTTTTTAAGTTGTGTTTAAAAAACAAATGAATGCTTTTGCAGAGCTTTAACAGAAAATATAATGCAGTATGTGTAGGATAAAGTCTTACCACTGTGAGATATTGTATCATCCGACCATCTATTCGAGCTTCATGGAATTGGTCTTTATACTGAGGCAAACCAATATCATCCAACCAGCCTAAATGGGTGAAAGTCAAACATGAATCCACTTCATTCACTAAACTTTAATGCTTCTTCATATGTTTAAAACATGTCCACTGGAACTGCTTAGTTAGAAAACATTTCTTGGTTTAGAGGGCAGGTTATAATTGCAGTTTTTCCAAATATATTTACATTTAACACATTTAGTTTCTTGGTTTGGTTTCATGTTCTGGTTGGTATTTGTCTATCTGATTTACATGAGAACACGTAAGCCTGAGAAGTTTAAACAGTTCCATGCACATAGGCTTACGGGTGACCCAGATGTGGTCCAGCTCTGATGATTTCTCTATGACTTTAGTGGTGAATGCCTGCAGAGCAAGTTGCAACTTCTTCCTGTGCAGTGGATTCTTCATACCCATCTCCTGAGGTCAGAAAGAACAGTTTGTCTCAATAAACAATGACAAGGGTATGTTGATTGTTTCCACACATGCAATTCTGATTAAGTTTATCTAACCTAATATTTAAACATAAAAATAATTTTAGTTTATAATATGGAGTGTAATTGATCTCTAAATTTAAGATTTTTTTTGTTGTTTAAACAGTTTGTAGCTGCTTTATATTCTTACCTTCTCAAAATCCTGAGGCGTGGCAGACAGAAGCATTTGTCCATTTTCAACCCACTGTCTGGTAAGACTAACATACTGGCCCAATCCATAGTCCTCTAGCCAGCCACACACCTGCTCCTTGGTCCACTGGCTGAATGGAATATTCATATCACTGACAGGAAAGAAGTTAAAAAAAATTATTTGATTATTAAATTGTTAGTTTATTGCAAGAAGTTTATTCAAAGTGGTCATCTTTTAGAATATTTATGGTAAATTAATAAAACACTAAATCGGCCAGTGGTCTCTTTTCATTTTAGACATTTAGGAAATGGTGGTGAAGTGGATGCAGCACAAAAATCATACCAGAATATTTTAAAACAGCAAACTACAATGGTCAATTCAAAGATACAAAACCCTTAAAATAGGAGCACTATAAGGAGTACTACAAGATCAGACAGTGTTTTACCGTGCTGAGTCAAATGATTCAGGGGTTCGGGTCAGTCTGGGTCCGGCAGTTGCACGCAGTCCCCCTCTTCTAAACTGCCCAGAATCTGGATCTGTTGAGGGGAGGCCTCCAGACTGGGTTCTTCGAAGTCTGTATGGATAAGAGAAAATTATCTGTCTAAAAGTACTGCCAATTATTCTTTCTAAAACTAAAAAAGTTTAAATATACAGTCATGAGAAAAAGAAAGTTTTCAAAGTACTCCATGAAGTCCTGTGGAAAAGTAAGAACAACCTTACTGCTTCCATAGAAATTAAGAGGGTTAGTAGCAGCCAGGTGCTGTTAATCATCCTACTCCTTTTTGAACATGTAGTTATTTATTATGATTATTATTGTTTTGTTTTCCTTTTGTTCTGTTTGTTTGTGTTTCTTTTTTCTCTGTTGTTGTTGTACTATTTTAACATGTTCAAAATAAAGCTACAAAAAAAAAAAAAATCAAATGCACTTGATTAATTGATCATGAGCAAATGTGAGCACCTTTATAAAAAGCAGAAGTTTTGGCAGCTTGCTGGTCTGGAGCATTAAGGTGTGTGTTAAAATGACACAATCTTCCCAGGAGTGGTCGTCCCAGCAAACTGACCCTAAGGTCAGACCATGCAATGCTCAGAGAAATGGCAAGAGCTACTGTATATCTCAGACTCTACAGTCCTCTGTTAGCATGTTAAATGTTAAAGTTCATGACAGTTGTATCAAAATCTTGAAGAGGCTTGCTTCTGACAACAGGAGCAAGCCTCTTCTCTCTAAAAAGAACATGGCAACATGGCTTAGGTTTGCAAAGTTTCATCTGAACAAACCACAAGAACAGTGTCCTTTGGACAGACCAGAACAAAGTGAAGATGTTTGACCATAATGCACAGCGCCATGTTTGGTAAAAACCAAACATCACATATCAGCACAAACAGCTCATAAGAACTATCAAATACGGTAGTGGAGGGATGATGATTTCGGCTATGTAACCACGAGACCTGGGCATCTTGCAGTTATTGAGTCGTCCACGAACTCCTCTGTATAGTAAGTATTCTACAGTCAAATGTAAGGCCATCTGTCCGACAGCTAAAACTAAACCAAAATTGAGTCATGCAACAGGACAATGATCCCAATCACAGCAGCAAGTCTACAACAGAATGGCTAAAAAAGAAAAAAGTCAAGGTGTTGCAATGGCCCAGTCCAGACCTCAATTGGACTGAAATGCTGTGGAAGAGCAGTGCATAAACGAATGGCCGCAAACCTCAACAAACTGAAGCAAGGTGGTAAAGAGTGGGCCAAAATTTCTCCACAAAAATGTGAGAAACTGATTAAGTCATACAGGAAACAGTTCCTTCAAGTTTTTGAGGCTAAAGTTGCTTCTACAAGCTACTGAATAATGGGGTGTACTTGGTTTTTCACAGGACTTTATGCAGTCACATTTTCACGACTGTACACATGACCAAATGCAATGGAAGAGATCTTACTGTGGTCAATGTAAAAGGTGCGTCCATCTGTGTGAACTCTTTCTTCCCATCCAGGCTGAAAAAGAAGAGAGGAAGAATGAGAAACTACTAGACAGCACCAATAAACAGGCCATACTCAAATAGCAATTTAAATCCATCCATTTATTTTTCCTTCTTTAAAATTAATGTTTAATTGAACTTGACTGATCACTAAATGGTCCAAACAATGACATCCCAGCACTGCAAGCAAGGTAAGCTCAATCAAACACCGACAAAGGAAATGAAAGGATTTTGCGTCCTATTTGAGTTAGGTCTGACACATTAGCAAGGCAGGGATACAACCACAACATAAAGGTTAAATCACCACTATGAGTTCAAACCAGTATACCACGACTGACACGGTGACCACTCAGTACAGTGTCACAGGCCACACACACTCGTACGGCACCAGCAATCAAGCAAGTAAAAACATTACAGTAGACTGAGTGTAAAGGGGTGGGGGAAGGGACAGCTGAATCTCTTAAACAGGGTGTAGCTACAGGATGTACAGTATATGTATAAGTATGCTGCTGCTGCATGAGTGGAGACCAGACTGGAAAAACTGAGAATACATGCAGCATACAGCCAATTCCTTCCTCTGATATACATGTATAGCTCCTTTTGTTTCCTTTGAAACCTCCCTCCCTCCTTGTTTTACTCCCTTTACATGCTCTGTTGTCGTCATTCCTTCAATCAGTCCTACTTGTTTGTTGTCCTTCTCCAAAAAATGCCCAGGGAATCCGTCTAACTAGTCTAACTGTTTCTCAGACAGTGATACAGGTAATCAGTCTGAGAAATCCAAGGACAATGGTGGGGAGCTCCAAATGTTAGTAATTAACAGAAGGAGCAGTGGTGGTGTAAGGAGGGCGCACACAGAGAGAGGAAGTGGGATAAGATACTAAAAAGCAGGTAGAGGTACAATCCATCCATGCTGGTCATGAAAGAGAAAAGATTGAGAGAGAGAAAGAGGAGGGAAAAAAAAAAAACGGAAGGCTGTCTGCAGGCATTTGACCAGACCGGACCAGACAGGTAGATAGGCAGGCAGAGGGAGGGAGGCACCAACCAACCTCCTCTGGTAGGTTCTGCCAAATAGACATGGCCAGGTGTAGAAGAAGATACATTAGATCCATCAGAACGAAGAGAAAAGAGAAAGTGGGAGAGAGAGAACACATACACACATGCACACACACCACACAAGCCTGTGAGTTGTACAAAGCCATAAAGCTTTTATTATTAAACACCTAGCTACAGTAACATTTTGCCCACTTCCAGGGAGTCTGACGTTTTCACCTCCTAATTAGGTTATTACAGCCCCCAGACCCTCTTGGCTAAGCTTCCCACCAACCCCTTCTGTTCTTACAGGACTAAAAATGGAAATGTGTAATAGAGTCTGATCACATGATCATGTCTCATCTTTTACTGTAAAAGCCATTTCATTCACATATTAAATTTAAACATAAACAGACCATTATACAGGCTGATTACAGCATGCACTATAACATAAAAAGCCAATTATGTTTTCTTAATTCTACTTTAGCTAAGAAAAGAGATTACTTATTGGTTGTAGTACTCCAAAATGACTGATTTGTTACACACATAAAAGACAGAATACATAATAGTAATGGTGAATGAACAAAGTTAAGCAGTTTTTGTGATTTATGAGGTTGTTTTGAATCTGCATTGTAGGCCAAAGGTTAAATATCTAGTTGGTCTTACAGTAAATGTACTTACAGGAAGAGGACCAAGGTCACCAGGCTCCATTGAGTTCTTATTCCTCATATGGACTGGATATTTCAACCTGGGATCCTCCTGAATGTCGGCAGCAAATGACAGGAAAGAGAACAATTAAATTTTTTTTTAAAAAAGCACAATAAAATCTAAATGTTCACCTTGTTCTCTATATTAAACCTAAAACAGCAGCTCTTGTCAAAGTACACAACTTTTATTTTGAAAATGTGACCTTCCCACCACCAGATGTCACTAAAAGATCCTGTAAGACCAATGTTAACCACTGCCCCAGATTTTTAATCACTGGATTATTAGAATTGTCAAACAATGGACAAAATCACAGAGTCCCTAAAGCACAATGTGCTAGCTCACCCAGGTGGTGGTCCTGCTGTTGTGGTCAATGAAGAAAGGCCGTCCATTTGGAGCTATTCTCATCTCCCATCCTGGGGGCAGGAAGCTCTGCTGGGTCTTGTGTTGTGACTTTGGGGAGCTGTACGGGGATGGCTGGGGAGACTGAGGATTAGAAAGTGTGTCTTTCACAGCCCTCCGTACCTGAATGTTGTTGGCTCCCTGGAGAAAAGTAACATGAAATAAACAAACAAACATAATGTAATACTATCCCACACTTCCATGAGCAAATAAGGACACATGTTAAAAATTAAACTGAAACTAACGGACAGTAGGATACAAAATAAGTGATCGTTAACAGACAAACAAAGACAGAAACGCATCTCTCAACAATTCCCTTCATTTTCTGCTAAAAAAAAAAAGAGAGAGAAAAATATTAGAACTCTTAGCACCAGTGGAGATTACCATCTAACACTTGTAACATCTGAAAGTATTATCACCACTTTTGTCCTCAAACTATTATATCTGTTAACACCAAGCTAATTTTTGATTTCCATGCCCCATGCTGTTATTCCTTCAACCTGTAAATGAAAATGTCACAGGCATCCGATTTATCAGCCTTCCCAGATAATGCTCAAGTCTTAATGTTTTTTGTTTTTTTTCTTTCCTCTTGCTCTCTCTTGGTTTCCTAGATACTGAAGAAATACAAGAACAACTTACAAATGTTTACTTTAAATCCACCAGAACTCATTAATCTAAATCTGGTAACAGAGACCTCTGTCAGGGCTGAAAGGAAACCTAATTACAACATAATACCAGACGCTATTTATATACAGGAGACGGACCATCTCCGGTAAAAGCTTCTTATGTTGTCCAGACTAATAAGTGTCCCTGCATCAAATTACTTTTTTAGCAGTAATTATCACTGACTGATCTGATTTTTTTTTTAACAAGAGAGAAGAGTGCATTAATTAACCAGAGACCTCCCACCTCTTCTGGAAGTTGTAATTACAACATTCTGCTGTGACTATTTCACTTCCACAATACTCGCACATACTTTAATTAAAGCTCATTCAGGTCTGTTCCCTAGGTAGCATCTTCACCACCAAGTGAAGCCATTAAAAGGCTATAGAAGGACCAAATGAGATCATGCATTTTTTTAAACAATGTGTTGGTCTGAGTTACATTTGTGGCCATAATGCATAATTTAGGCTGAAGATAAAATGTACATGCAAATTAATGCAACGTGATTAAATTGACAACCACAAAGGTTATTTGCATGATGTAGCCTACAGCCTAAAAAAAAAAAAAAAAAAACAATTAAAATAAAAAAAAAAAAAAAAAAATCCAGAAGACAACAGTTACAGTCCAAGAATAAATTCATTTTTTTTATTATTTTAATTGGGAAAACATGGAGATCAGGGGAATATCAAATGTTCTTCTTTTTAATGAGAGACATTTTAAACAAAATTGTGCTCAAATAATCAACATGTAACTGAAATGCAGACTTTCAGCTTTAATTTAAGGGCGGTTTACAAAAGTATTTAACTGTTTAGGAATTACAGCCATTTTTATACACAGTCCCCCATTTTCAGGAGCTCTAAAGTCATTGGACTACTGACTGACGAGCAGCGTCATGCCCAGATGAAACCAGTCCCCTTATTGTGTTAATTCATGACACATCAAGTTGATTCCAGGTGTTGAACTTTCATTTGGTAGCTGTTTGTGAAACTCTCAATCTGAGGTCCAAAGAGATGTTGATGCATATGAGGGAGGCCGTCATTAGGCTGAAGAACCAAACAAACTTATCAGAGCGATACCAAAAACTTCAGGAGTGGCCAAATCAAGAATCTGGTACATTCTTACAAAGAAGAAACACACTGGCCAGCTCAGCAGCACCAAAAACCCTGAAAGGCCACACAAGACACACAAACAGCATCACAAGTCAAGTCAACATATAACCAAGTCAAGAACGCTCTTGTCCAGTTACTTTTGAGCCTCTGAAAATGGGGGATTGCGTATAAAAATGGCAGTAATTCGTAAACAGTTAATGCAATACTTTGTTTATCCCCTTGAATTACAGCAGAAAGTCTGCACTTCACATTTTTATATTTTATGCACACCACAGTGGATTTTAAGTCGGAGGCAAAATTGCAAGAATTGTGTCATTGCCCAAATACTTTTGATTTTCTGTGCAGCCACACTGCTGCACAGCTGTTCCTAGGCTGGTTGTCACGAGAGTCTGTGCATGTAAGAGGAAAAATGGCAGCTAATTTAACACTTATTGTTTTTCTTTCCCCTCTCAGTTCCAGGAGCTCCAGTTTGACAGGGAGACGCTGCTGACCTCCAACCGGAGTTTGGCCGAGGAGAGCCTCGCTCGGCGACCTCGCCTTAATAACGGCAAACTCCAACTGGCAGAGAAATACCGGGAACTGTCCAACCTGGCAACCACATGCTGGGAAAAACAGAGTCAGCTTGGTGAGTTTGCCCCCACCACCGAAGAGACAAAGAGAGGGGAGGGGGAGGCCTGTTTTGGGGTTTTTGTAGATGGGATGCCAGTGCAGAATCACTGTCAAGACATAAGTCAAGAGGAGTGTGGTTGTGATGACAGGGTCACTGGTTCAGAGTCCAAAACTGGATGGGTAAATATGGCCTTTCTAAGTGAGAGTGAAGCACTGAAAAAGGAGGAATTTTTCATTTTTCTGATGATAGCCACAGAGATTTCAAAAGGTTCAACCAAAAGACAAAATCCCTCAAATCCAAAGAAAATGTTTAATCCCGACCACTTAAGGTTAAAACTAATTACACATGATAACCCACAGCGGCTCCTCGTTGTCTCTTCCCTATGTGATTGCACTAAGAAACACACACTTGCTATTGCACACTTTGAGACATAGAAAGCAAAACTAAATTTAAATCACATTTGACTTGCTGTGACACCCTCGCTGGTTCAGAGGATGAGGGAAGTTTCACGTCGGGAGTGCAGAAACACTTCAGAGTGTCAGCGAGACGAGCCTTCAACCGCCTCGGCACGACTGGAGTTCGGTCATGGGAACGAAATGGAGCATATCAAATGCCAGCAGGAAGCTTGCAGCAGTTGTCAAGGAATTTGCGGGGTGAAAGGGGCCTTGTCTTTGTTTAGGGAAGTCATGCTTTTGACGGAGTGGCAGCATTGCAGCAGCAGAGGATGTCCTCTAAGCCCTGGTCCTAAATTTTTAAGCCTCATGAGCGAGCTTTAGACATTCCTTCAAGAACAGTTGATAAAATAAATCCTGCTGCATTAGTTTCCATAGGTAATGGCTGCTGCTGCTGCTTATTTGTAAACCTAATGTGTGAGTTTGTATGGATCAGGTTTAGTGCGTGGTTTCTGCCTCAGCTGCCGGCCAGCATTGGAAGTTGGGTGGAATTTTAAACTTCCTGTCAATGTGTGCGCGTTATTACACAGATGCTATCCCACCTCCCCTGCAAAGCAGGATGGGTGGGGGTCCATACTTCCTCTGCAAAACATCTGATTCTCATTTGGTCCAGCAAAGGGGGGGGGGTATGAATGAGGCGAATAATTGTAGCAGAGACAAACGTTGGAGTGGATCAAGGCAGACAGCTGTATTGTTTAATACATCCTGCTGTTTGCTGTAGGGAAAGCTGGCCTGGGTGAGCTGTAGTTGTAGTTCCCAGGTGGCGCTGAAGCCTTGAGTGTTTCTGCTTCAGACAGTTTCTCACAAGTATTATTGGCATTGTTTTCCCACTGCCGCCTTCTCTTGTTGCACTAGAAACCGAGAGCTTTGACTTCTATGGAGTAACCTTTTAAAAACACTAAAAATATGAACACATTGCAGCTTATTTAGACATATTCATTAAAGATGTTTCTTTATTACAACCATCTGGTTTCTAGGGGGAAACAGGAGCAACACTAATGACTAGAAGGAAATAAATGAAAGGAAACGTGAGATCTTTAAGTGAGAACACCACACAAAAGATGAAAATTAAGGGCCAATGAGTGCTACTTAAAACAAAGAAATGAATGTAGCCAAAAGACACTCCAAAGCTAGGAGTTATACTCACAGATTACGCCAACTCAATTGTCTAACCAAACCAGCAACATTTATTAGTCGCAACTCTTAAACCACAATATTTGTAAACGTAAAAGTTACCTATATGTGTGACAGGTGTGGAGATGAAAACTAACCCCTGGCCCAGTCTCCAGGTGCACTGAAAACACTACAGAGACTAGTGTTTGGTGTACAGTTTAACTAGGAAACACTTACAGGGTACTGATGGGGTTGGCAGATGGCTGCTCGCATTGAATCAAAAGCTGCCTTTACTAACTGCTTTGCTGCCATTTTATGCATGTGGTCTGGTTGATGATGCGGGAAGAGCAGTGGGCAGCTTGGATGAGGAGACTGCAGAAAGGACAAGTCGAAGCTCCAATCCTGGAAAATTACAATTGGCACAAGGAAAATTTTCATGGTTACTAATTTAAGAACTAGTCACCATGAAAGAGAGAGAGAGGGAAATTGCTGAGGGCTATAACAGCAGAATACTAGAGACCATTAATCAAGCCCCCTTGACATCACCCATTGGTTAGTGAGGTCCCATTGTGGAGCCTCAAGCTGTTGCCATCTTAGGTTTTTGAAATCAGATGTCATGAACACGGGACGGGACGGATCTCACTGACATTGTGACATTGTGTTTGAACTTTTTAAAGGCCCATGCCCTACCCTGCTTTATCCTTTGTTTTTTTTTTTATAACTGTGACCATAATTTGCCAAATAAACATCATCTTTTATTTAATAAGACCTGAAACTAGCGATCAAAACCATCAAGTGATCAGGATAGTGTTTGATGAGGTCATAGATCATAGGTTGCCAAGGGTCACTTTCCCATAGATTTGCATACAACCAGAGGAGTTGCCTCCTGCTGGTCAGTAGAAATAAAACAGCTTTAACCCCTTAACATTCACCACTTCAAAGGCAAATCACTATGGGGTAGGGTTAGGTTGCATTTTGGCCAGAAAGTAGTTACTTTTGTTATATATAACTTCTGTTATAGGTTAGAATTCCATATAAATGGGTAGACATGAACCTAACCTTAAACAGGTCACTGGCAAACTGGTGGATGTTTAGAGGTTAAGGCACTCGCGCACTGGCTTCACTTTTCAGACTCAGAAACTACGACCTTGAGGCCCGTCAACAAGACATTAATACATTATTTAACATGTACTGAGCACTCAGTGGCTGGACCACAACCATCTTTGAACTCCGCCTTAGTTTTGATTTCAACTACTCAAGTTCTGTTACTGTATCTGTGCACAGACAGGCAGACATGTAACTAGAGACTATCTTCTGATGGGATCACAGCAGCTGTGGCGCCAGTGACTTCTCTGACCTCATGTTTAGATGCCAGATAAAAATACTTGAAAAGGGTACGTACAGATGTATTAAATATACGTATAAGAGTGGGTGACTGCTGCCCCCGTGACCTGGATCAGCAGCAGAAAATGGATGGATGCATGTATTAAAATATGATATGAAATATAAAATTAATGTGGGTCATGGGTGTAAAGTGGGAATACACTGGCCCCTCAGCTGCCTCCTCCTTCCACCGCCTCTAACTCAGTACTTTAGTAGTTATTTTCACACTAAACCTTCATTTTCTTCCCCCAAATACCCATCTGTAATGGTTTTTGACTATCTTGCATGGTTGTGATGCCATCATGTTGGCAAAATCTATCTATATAACAAAAACCTACCAAAGTACTAAAAGCCATATTTGTAGTAGGTCCTTTTGAGCACATTTTCCATGATGATTTCCTTGTGGCTCAGGAGATGGAGGGAGTTGTCCACTAATCTAAAGGTCAGTGGTTCAGTTGCTTGCACCTCCATATGAACACCTGAACCTACAATATAAAAGGTAAACCATAAAACCATTTACAGATATTTAAAGTGACAGCAGCTTCAATTTGTCACGATGCATGGAAGCCACAGTAACTGTACATTGTTTTTAGTTAGAAATGGGTCCACAGCCACAGGCACACATCTGTGTTAGAAAAGAAGTGGTATGTTTACTGTATTTAAGTTCCCCTGTGGCTTCTTCTGATTCCTCAGTGGATGATGAAAAGCATTGTTGGACACCTTATTACTGAAGCAGAGGTAGTCCAGCTGAGGCAGTAAAGTGTAACTTCTGAGGCCAGCAACATTTCATACTACATTATTTTCGGTGGTTGCAAGTCACATTGAAATCAAGCTCAAACATCAGCTGATAGCATTTCCCCCTTGGAGCTAGTCCTGGATGCAAGATTGCAGTTGAGGGGAACAAATCTCTGAAACCGTGGATCAGTTGTGTTATCAGCCTTTTTGTTGGGAGAAGAAAAGAGACTTCTTGGGCTGAATCTTATAATACTTTGAATTCTCACGCATGCTCCTTAATACATTTTACTGTCTAGATGCATCTATTTTTATGTCGCAAATGCAAGTGAAACATAGCAGCATCTTTCTTTCAGTAGCTTCATACACTTGCTTTAATGAGAAAATAATTACTGCAGGGACAAACTACCTGGGAGTGAGGGTTCACTTCAGCCAGATACATTTAACCCTGCCTTTGGTTTTTGGGCCAGCTAGGCATTAAAAGCTTTGCTTGGGTATCATAGTATAGAAAGACTGAATTGCTGTATGATATTGCAGATGTTTGAGAAGAGTTATATTTGTCCTTATTGTTCCATAATGTTCTGCATTGAAATACAAGAACAATGCTGTTTCCTTTTTTCCTTCTCTTCTTCTGCATGGGTCGTCAGCTGGTGAGGAGGCTGACGTTTGCCTGAGGCACATTAGCTCTAGTCTTGTATCATGGTATCATGTATGTAGCCGTCAAGTGCATATTTAATTAACCTTTCGGTGTTTTCCCCCAGGGTTGACAGCTTTGCGGTGGGCCTCAGCTAGGGAGTGGGGTGGGGGGTGGGGGTGGGGGTGTCTTTTTCCTATCAGCTGCTCTTTTTTTCCCCAAAGACAAATCTGAACAAGAGTCATTCTCCCCTGTAGATTTACGTGGATTAACCCTTGTGTGGAAGATTTTATTGCTCTTACTGGGGATTTATGCTTCAGCGGGAAATCTACGGTGTAACCATAAACCCCTCTAAACCCTACGACGTAACCTGACGTGCACCTCCCTAGAAATGTAACTACACGTTGGATCTAAGCAGCCCATAACTATTGTGATTGGCCTATTCAGCACCCATTGATTCCTCCTGTGCATTTCCATCTACTTTTTTGCCATAGTTTTTTAATTAATCAGTAAAAGAATAACAATCATCATCTCAATATAAGGAATAATAATCATAGCATCAATATAAGGACTCACGAATGCCAGCAAATTCCTGAAGAGAAATTGCTGAAACTATCAGAATGAACGTGAGGGGATGTACAAAGAAGTGGAAAAAATAGAGGGACAAATATGTTTGTCTTTGGAAAAAAAACTGACCACAACCGCGGCACTGCATATAAAACACCAGGAACGACCACGTGGTAGTTAACACATATGCACCACACACAAGCATAAATGCCGGCAACAACGTCGGCCATTTACGTAGACACGTTGTAGGCTTTACAAAGATTCCCTGCAGAAGTCCAAATCAGGCCTTTAAACAGAGGTTCTCAGACATTTCTGGCATCACTTTAGAAGCCAAAAAAGTTCAAACCCATGATTTTTGTCAGTCATTACAATTAGGAAGGGTCCAGGTTGAATTAAAATTCCTTTTTGCCTCTGCTCGCTAGAAGCGCAGACTGAGTGAAACCAAGAGCACAGGAGAGAATCTTATCCTGCCATGAAATGAAACTAGCACACACAAAGTATGTAAACAGCATAAACGTAATATTATCTTGACTTGTCTCTCCTTCCTGCTTACAGGAAGTACTAGGTGCAAGAGAAACATGGTGAAACCGAGAGAAGAGGAGAGAAACCAAACAAAGACAAAATACATTAGAGACTCTTGCACATTCCTGAAACGAAACAAGTACACATAAAGTATGTAAACAGCATAAATGTCATACATTTGGTGTCTCTGTGGAGGGACAATCTGCCAGTAGTAGGGGGGAAACTGTATTGAGCTTTTTTTTTTTTTCTCCAGTGATTTCTGCTGAGAACATTGGCAGAAAGCAAGTGTAAAATGTTAGAAGCTGCTTTCTGGCTCTTTCTGGAATCAAGGGCCCATTAGTTTAATGATTACTGATTGGTTTCACAGTAGATCTGCCACCTTAATTACTGTAAGCTGCAAATATATTGTGCAAGATGCAAAATCTTAACTTGTAGCAACAGTAAATAAGGACCACATGAGCACAAAATGGCCCTCTGGAAAGCGATGGATGATCTCATAGCCCTTGCCTGTTGCGACTGGGAACCATTTACCCACTGTTATGGCTATAAACTATGTAGACTTCATATGAGGTTTGATTTTGAGGAGATATCAAAACTTTTGCCATAGTTGAAAACATGAAAATGAGGCATGGCAGTTTTGTAACACCGTTTGTCAGCACTGTGAGCGGAACAGCTGTTGGCACCAGTTTAATCAAACCGTTGTAGGTAGTCGGATCGTTGTGGATCGTTTGAGGCCATTGAATGTTTTCAGCTGTTTGAATGCTGCGGTTTACTAACAGCGAACTGACTGCACCTTTTTTCTTTTATATCCCGTAATCCACGCACCAATCCTGTTACAGAGTGAAGAGCATGAAAGCGCAGATATTAAATTCCTGTGATAAAACAACTTATAAAAGCAATGACCTCACATTAAATTCTCTTTACACCCACATGTTCAGGACAATCAGAGGTGAGCATTAGACAAGACTGTACTTGCTGTGTCTTGTTTCATACTTGTAGTTGGGTGTGGTCAACAAAATGGGATTATGGGCTTGTTTGTTGCTATCATAGCAGATCTAAATGAATGGGAACTGTGAGATGAGGCTTTTATGTTCACTTCCTTTGAGGACCCAGCTGACTGAGACTATCCAGCTGACTGAGACTATCCAGCACCTCTCCTGCTGGAGAACAAAGTGTGTAACCAAGCTTTTTGTTTGGGACTTTCCGTACTCTGATTTGAATAAAAAAGAATTACACCCTCTGTCTTAAAGTCAACCACTCACTTGTGGGTTTGAATGATGTAAAAGATCTTCGGGTTTCTCTGCGTGTGGATTTAGACATTTATGAGGCGTTCGGCTGTCTGGTCCCAGTCACTTTTTGAATGTGTTACTTGGCTCAGTGTCTGTTACATATTTTAGAGATTCAGAGTGAGAGAAGTGGTGTCAGGAGATGCAGAGCAAAGTGGAGATGCTGAGGGTGTTACACTCAGTTGGCAGCTGTGAGATAGGACATGGGTGCAGTTTCTACTGCCGCTTTCAGCTTGAGGGCTGCATGTGTGACTGTTTAATCCATGCTATCTGTGTGACTGTTGTGGGCTGCTTCACCAATTTTGGTCCTTGATGGACTTCATGCTCCTATCAGGAGGTCCTGAACTCACTTGGTGTTTGTTAAACCTTTTCTTTAACAGGACAGATATAACTGAATGTACATATTCATTTTGACAGGGGAAGCAATCTGAGCAGAGACACTCAGACCTCCCTTCCTCAGTACACAAAGCACCGTCCCTCTATGCCCCCTCCTGCGGGAGTGTGGAGATGGAGATACATTTTAAACATGCAAACAATTTACGGGTGAAAACAAAAGTCCAAGCGTACAAACATCCATAAAGGGAAGCAAAAATCAGAAAACCAGAGCAAACAGAATGAGGGGCTGACCCAAAGAAATAATTTAAGGAGCTGACAAAGAGAGAGACGGGACTATATATATTATACACTGGGAGCTAACTGCAAACAAAAGATAGGTGGGAGCAAATCACAGGTGCAGACAATCAACCACAGGTGAAAAAAGATGAGTGGAACAGGCGATCAGAAAGGAGGGAGAAGATGGATTAGATACAAAAGAAAACTGACCTTCAAAGTAAAGCGGGAAATAACTAAAGGACAGTTAACACTGAGACAGGAGAACAAAAGCACTAACACATAGACAAGGCAGAGGAGGCAAGGATGGGGAAACACTGGGAGTATTTGATTAATAATAATATCAAAACAGGAACCAATACGCATCACAAACACCCAGGTCCACGAGACATGAGCTAAAACCCAGTCACCAGGCACTTACCGATGGACCGCGGTATCCTGTCCTGTGATCTGATTTGTTCATAGGGGTTTTTTAAGGCGTGTTCAGTCTGGCCCCTTATCCGAGATAGTTTGCCTTGGGACAACAAAGCTCCTGGGATAACTCAGGCCCTCCACCATGATGAGGTGGTGAGTCATGGAGGGGACGTGCAAAACTAAATATATTTTTGGAAGTATAATAGTGATTTTCACTGTTTAAAAACTGCTTGTGTTTAGGAGAAATTTGCAAATGCTGCGTTGCTTTTACATTTACCTAAGATATTGAACATGGTCTCTATTAGCCTGAGCGTGAACTTATTGTTATATCTGATATTGTAAAATTGATTTTCATTCATTGGCTGTTTATCTTTAATCCTTGTTAGTGCTTGTAGTTTTTGTTTTATTTAAAGCGGCTTCTATCTTTCCCAGCGATGGTATACAAGAGGTGGACATGGCCGGCACCAAGTCCTAGTGAAATCCTGTTTTCGCCATCCCCATCTTAGCTTTTAGAAACCAGACACTGCTGCCAATCTCAAGGAAGGATTCCTCTAAAACCCCGTTTTATTCTTCTGGACACTAGTGGGGACCAAAATTTACAAAGTAAAAATTATCTTGTATTCACTAAGATGTGAAACTAGTGATTAAGTCCACAAAAACTCATAAGGAAAGTGCTTACTGAGGTCATGGATCATGAAAGCTGAGGGTCAGCTTCTCATAGATGTCTTATACAACTGGCAGGGTTTTTGTTGGCACAAATTAGACCTTTGTGGGGTGGCTAGGCACATAAGCACAGTAATTCTGCAGTACAGTGAGTCTGCAATACAGTAAAGAGAGTCAGAGGTACTTTATTTGACAGAAATTACTATATTTTCCTGTTATTTCTGACCAATGTGATGAACTGTGTATTGTGCTCAAGTAAGTTAAGACCTATTTCACAAAAGTGGTTTACAAACCTAATTTTATCACAGTGCTGGTGATTTTGCTTTGGCTCTGGCCAAGATAGACCATGGGGGTTCCTCTGGAAAAACCCTGGCTGACCATTAAATGCAGTTTTAGGTAGTCTGTCTGTTCCAGGTGCCTCTGATTCCTGTTGGGTTTGCATGAAAAGATGTGGTCTTTACCATCTTAACCAAAAAAAAGCAAAAGTGCACAGCAGCTGGGGTGTTTGAAATGGGGAAAATCCTTGAAATGGGTTGAATATGAAGCTGCAAGTGGAGGTCTTCAGCTTGTTTGGCTCCGGCATTAGAGAGCGATCTTAAAACCAGCATTAATCCCATGAGCTGTGCTGACCATAGAGGCTGGAGAAAGATTGTTAACCCACAAAAACTCAAAGAACAGAAAGTGTGAGGAGCAGGAAAACAAAAAGACGTCATGGGTCTCGCCTCGATCGACAGGCCACACTGTCAGAATCATCTTTTGATTTCAAATCTTGTTTCTCTGGCATTCAGCACAGTGTTATTTTCAGTTTGGAGCATTTTTCAAGAAGCTGCAAAGCTGTTATCACACTTGTGTAGTTGGTTGTTGCATTAGAGGACAAACATGAGGCTGAGGTGCTGCAGGGGGTCTAATTCACTGCTGACTCGCTGGCTAATTTTCAACCCTTGGATACATGTAAGTCCTGCAAGGCCCCATCTGCAATACCGTGACCTATTTGTGTGTCATTAGCGGCAGATCACTTCCCCGGCGTCTTAAGCTGCATTTCTTCACTTGATTTCTTATGTCTGTGCAGCAGAGTTAGTAGCTTTTGAAGGAAAAAACGATTCTATTCACTCTTATGGAGCATTGGTTTCCACATGTTTGTGTTTCCAGCTGCTGCTCCATTAGTCGGTCTCATTGATATTCAGCAGCCTTCGACCAGAGTGGACATTATCAGCAGGTCAAGCTTGCAGTGTGCAAATCTGTTGTGCTTAAAGGCAAAAATAGACTGTGTAATGAAAGCCATTTCTGGCATTTCTGTTTGTCATACAGAGTAAATCAGTCCACTTTGGCTGTGCATTTCCAGTTCACTGATCAGCCGAGCTAATGTGCCGCTTTCTGGCTTTCACATAGAAGTCGTGTAAAAATGCCCTTTTTAGCAGGATTCTTCAAATTTGATTCATTTATTTATTTGTGGCGATAAATGCAAAGAAACAAACATCGAATAGAAATCATCAAATGACAACAACAACCACAAAAATAAGAACAAAAATAAAACGACAACGAATAAGGGTGCAAGCAAAGGTATAAGTGGGGGAAGAAGGTGTTTACAGCCCTGGCAGTCTCACAGAAGTGTCTGTGACGGAGTAGCTTTAAAATCTATCTCAGAATAATCCCTAAAATATGAATCCAGCACTTTTCAACTACTAGATGTGTTTAAATCATCATTAACCTCACCAAAATATGTGACTTATTTATTTATTTATTGGCTTGGCAAAATCACATATAGTCACTTTTGATTCTCCAAAACATAGGAAGCTAAGGGGCTTAGACCCGCAGATTTTATTTATTGCATGGATTTAAAAAGATCAATCTGCATAAAGATCAGTCTGATCTTTCAGTTAAGATTCTTTTAAAGCTAAAGCTTAAATCTCTGCAGATATGTGATGGCAGCAGGACACACGTCGATAAATATTAAAGTGGACCTATTTTTGTTTTCTTCATTTCTGTCACACATACAGAAATGTAGAAATATATATATATATATGTATGTGTATATATGTATATGTGTATATATATATGTATATATATATATGTGTGTGTGTGTATATATATGTGTATATATATATATGTATTACAGTGTTACTCAGATGTTAAATATGGCTAATGTTTTAAATAATCTCAGGCTTCTCCAAACACACTGTCAAACAGTTTTTTTTTTACTCCTGGATCTGTATGATCGGATGTCTGTAATATGGCCATCTCAGGCACAAACCTCTGGCTATGATCAAAGAAGCTCCACCCCCCTGCTGCTCACACCTTCTGTTTGTGAGAGGCAGCCAATGGGAAGATTTTTACTTAAAGAGAGTAGGTAAAGCAGGTTGTTTCAGACAGTGAAATAACTGTGAGGCTGCACTGGTGCTTTTTTAAGCCAAATAAGGATTATTTTGAGCTGTGAATCATACTAAGTTGCTCTAATAGAGACCAAGAGTAAAAATATGGGGCTGGAAAGAGCAGAATAGGCCCACTTTATATCCGCAGTGCCTCATCCTGACCTCTACATGCATTAGATGGGTAGGTTAGAGGAATAGGTTGGCTTTTTGAGTGACTGCTGTCTCGGAGCCCACAGATCTTTTGCCCTTTGCCCTGCTGCACTTACGTGAACTAAAATAGAAGGTGCTAAACACACCCACACAATATGAGCAGCCCAAGACCCACCACAGGTCGTTGTGCATGTGCAGTGAGATTAGGGACTTTCTGACTTTTGTTGTCGTGATGCGTTAAATCACACCAGTGGTTGATAACGGTGTGCACTTTCAGTCACGCTCTGCTGTACACATAAAAAGTGTCAGAAGAAGTCTGAGAGAGAGAAGTGTGAATTCTGGGTTAAATGTCTGATTGTCTGTTTCAGAGAGTGGAAAAGAAGTTTCTCATAAGGTAAGAAGAGATGAGACTGATCTCTAATTTTCGTGTGCGGCGTTAGGGATGTTTCTGACTACGTGTTCAGACCCTCGATCACAGCAGAGACTGTGTGGGGTATTGAAAGGCGTATGAATGCGTGCGCTTTAAGCTCTTTGCCAGCTCTTCTGTCAGAAAGTTGATTCTGTTTATCTGAATGCAGCATTTTCATGACTTCTTCGGTGTCAGCTGACTGCAGGTTTCCCCAATCTTATAAACAGCACAGTTGCATAACGACCTAAACTAGAACTTTTGCCTAACAATGAGCCACAAGCTCAGTTTCATGATCGGTAGTATGCAAACTTTCATGGCCATTGATCAGTGGCTGTGAGTACCATTCACAGAGAGTTGGGGGATGGCTGCAGTCACAGCATTGTAAGATGGTGACAGATGTACCCTTAGGCCCCCTCCTCGATTCAGCAATGGTTGTTCCCTTTTTACATAAATGGCCTCCTTGACTCCCCGTTTAAACCAGCGTTCCTCCCTGTTCAGGATGTGCACAACTTCAACACTGAAGGAGCCTGTAGGTGTAAACAGACTGGAGTCCTGGCCTCATGCTTAGTCAGAGGCTGTTATAATTCACAGCAATCCTCTTGACACTTAACAGCATACACTCTATTACTCTGCTTGTACCGGATCCTGGGGGTGGACCAGTTTTTGGGCATAGCTTGTTTTGGGGGTTGAAAGCCACTGAGATGCAGTGTTTTGATAAAAATTGTGTCTCAGCCGTCCTGATTCTCCTGACAGATGAGGGATCACCACTGGTTTTCGCCTGGGCAGCAGTTGTCCTTCTTCTCTCCTGGATCGCCTGGAGCGTTCTTTAGGTGTCGTCCTAGCAGGTTAGGTCTGCAGGATAAGTTAATATGGTGAGAAATTAACCACCTTCATAATACTGAAGGTTAAACTTGAAGTTGCCTTGCTAAACCTCTAATCCTCAACAGGTGCTATTAGCAAAAGCAGAATGATTTCAGCTTCTTTCTCTAATTCAAACCGAGTTGAATCTCTCCTGTAATGTATCTCAGTGCTCAGCGGAGACCTCAGCAGGGTCCGTTAACATGTTGACATCAGCTGTTTGCTGAGAGCTTGTTTCTGTGCCTTCACGGTAGCTGTCACATCGATCAGTGTTCCCACAGCACTAGGCCGATAAGAACACGATGTAGGTTTTGACTGCACATCATCTCAGATCAGTGTGGAGGATTTTAATGCTGACTGCGAACCTGCTCGGACTCCGTGGGCATCTGTGTAGACGGAGCTTTAAGGGGCATCGGTGCCTGACAAGCTGATCTGATTAATTTGTTTTGGCTGCTGAACTGTAGACCAGTGGAAAAAAAAAAAAAAAAAAAAGAATTTAAAAAAAGGTG
>VUQS01002096.1:0-12599 GCA_015108495.1 Heterochromis multidens | reverse complement strand
AAAAGGATGTGACTAGAGGTGAGACGACAAGACTGTAAAAACAATAATTCATCAGTGAACAGAAAATTAACTGAACTATTCTTAAAATCAGCCTAAAATGAAAAGATGTCAACGATTTGCTTCTTCGGGGCTCTAAAATGTGCTAAAACATGCTGATTTTATTGGTTTTATATAACAAGAACTGAAAATTCAGGCACATTTTTCACAGTACATTAGATTTTTTATTTATTTATTTATTTATTTTTACTTAACTCCAAATCAAGGCAATATTCAGCACAGAGACCCCACCTACTTTGCTGTATTTAAGCCAATCAGAAGAAAGTTAGATTAAAGGGGGAGGAGCTAAAATGGCTTGTTTCAAACAAAGAATTTATGAGGGGCTCCTCAGTAGAGCTGTGGTAGATTTCCTCTAGCTTCACCTGTGAAGATTAGAAATACAGCAACACACAGCTCACTGATCTTTACTTTCATTCTACCGCACTCTTCACAGCTCATTTACATCTTTTGTCATGCACATGTTTAAATAAAATCCCGTTTAGAAATTTGATTATTTCTATATATGACCAAGAAAATAGCTTCTACCTTCATATAAATGTGTTAATGGCACCTCTAATCCCTTACCTGCATTATGATAATTTAGTATATATGAAGTCTAAGAAATCTACAGTATCTTTAAGTGCAGTACCTTCACATACTTAAAGCTCCATGGAGCAATTCAATTCAGTTTTATTTATATAGCGTCAAATTACAGCAGTCATCTCAAGGTGCTTTATATTGTAAGGTAAAGACCCTACAATATTAGAGAGAGAACCCCAATAATCAGATGACAGTAGGAAGGAAAAACTCCCTTTTAACAGGAAGAAACTTCTGGCAGAACCGGACTTAGGGAAGGGCAGCCATCTGCCTTTACCAGTTAGGGGAGAGGGGAGGAAGACGGACACAAAAGGCAGACTGTGGAAGAGAGCCAGAGATTAATATAGTGCATCAGAGGTATCTACACGCCTTTAAGCACCTGAAAAAAGTAATAAAAGTCTTAGATTCCATTTACAAAAGCCGAATGCTTTCCTTAGACGACAGCATCTGCTTTGTGTGTGATTTTGTGCTCTGGGGAGACAAACACCTACAAATAAGCGAGACTGGTGTGACAGTGAATTGTGTGCACAGACACTTTCAGTTACCACATCAAACACTGCCACCACTGCCAGCTACACAGGCTAATAAGCTTTAAGGGAGGACGTGTCAATTTTAGCAAAGATTTTACTTAATTAATTCTCTGCTGCTGTACAGCTGTAGCTGCCATATATGGCTGGAAACCAAACCAAAAAAGATGACATGACTGGGAGTAACTCCAGGTTTTTAAAGGAAAATGAATAAAATTGCTTTCAGAGTGGTTATAATAAAGGTTTTAAACTTAGTTTGGTGGACTCTGAAGAAGCTCTGTATGTGTGTTTTTTGGCCGTAAGTGTTGTGAAATAAATCCCTGAGTTTTGGTTTGTGTTAAAAGGTACGTGTAATAAACTGACTGGCTGTGGTTAATGCAGCGATTACTCCACAAATATAACTTCTGTCCTCAGTGTTCAGTTCAGCCGGACGGTGCTCATACGCAGCTGCGAACACACACACAGGCTTTCAAGCTCAGCCAGAGGTAATAGTTGCAGAACATGGGCCATTGTTGGCTGTATTAAAATTATTTGCAGTGAAATGTTGTGGCTGACAAAGTTCACTGGTAAACCTCCCTGATCTGATTAAGCTTGTTTGAATGATTCCCCCTCCACTTTGTGTGTTGTCCTGCCTGCTGATGCCTGTTTATTTGTCTGCCCTGCTTCACAGGAGCTCCTGGAGAAGTTCATGGAGGGGAATGTAAGCCTGGACGAGTTCTTGGACTCCTTCCAAGGCTCCAGGAAAACGTATCACATCCGCAGGGCTCAGGCAGAGAAAATGCAAGAGCTCGCTCAAGCCAGGAAGCAGCAGGGGAAAACCAAGAGAGGGGAGGAGAGCAAAGTCCCGGAGGTGAAGAAGGACTCGGAAAAGCTGCAGGAGCCTCAGCGGCCAAACGGCTTTTTAGCACAGGGACCTCTTAGAGTGTTCCAAGTACGCTACGGTCTCACGCCGGCCATCCTCCTCCCTCATTACCCTGTTTCCCCGCCTGCCTCTGCTCCATGCCATCAAAGTAGCACCCCCCCTGCTGAACCCCAGCTGGGACAGACCCACATCCTCAGCCCCAGCGCCCCACTTCCAGGACACGGCCAGCCGGTCGGCCTCAGGGTCATCGGACAGCTATCGGGAGGCTGGCCGGCTAACGGGCGGCCTGTGCGAGTACAGCAGCTTTACAGGCCGAACCCTCAACAGCCTGAACCGCCGTACCGATAAGCTGGAGGAGGAGAAAGAGGAGGATGAAAAGCCGGCTCGAGAGGTCTTCCAAGACATTGGAACCAGACAGTGGCTCTCACAATCATGTAAGCAAAGACTGATCCAGAGACGGGCAGCGCTGCAGACGTCCGTTTCTGTTCTCCATCCATGACACACAAACGTAACACATCGAGGGAAGAGCAGAGCAGAGTGAGTGAGGCAGGGAGGCCTAGGGATGGGCTGTGATAGCTGGTAAACAAATCTCTCATTAAGCCTTTTTTTATTAAAGAGCAACAAAAACCTAAAAGGAGCAGCTTCATGACCAGCTGCAGATTCAGCTGGAGTAAAACTGTATTTGTTGGAGGCTAAAATGAAAACATTGGTGTCTGTTCAGCCAAAGTTTAGGCCTCACACTCAAACATTTTCAGATTCTTATCCAAAACCTCTCATACTTTAATTTTTTTGCAACATCCGTAAACAAAAACATTTTTTTTTTTTAAATCTAACCCTGTGTTTTGGAGAAAAACTAACTATTTTTTTTCTTTTAAGCATGTTAGTTGGAATATTTGTTTTTCTCCCGACTGCCATGACTTGGGAGAACAATTTTCACAAGCCATGATGACTTAGAGCTCACAGAGCCATGTAGATCTACCTGAGTCACTCCATTAGCCACAAATGTTTGCAAGAAGCAGCTCACACTTCAACAGTGAAACCTGAAACAATTAAAAATATTAACAATACGCCATCAGCAGCTGTGTTAGAAATGATGAAGTTAGGTGTTAGAAATGTCTCTTCTTCACTGATATTGACAGCTGCAGGAACAAGTCCTAAACCCAGAAATGAGTTTGCACTTCCTGTTCTCTCATCTCGACGGTGTGTGGTTAACATGAGCTTTAGACTTTTTCACGTTTTGTTCTACAGCATAAAATCTGCAAGTTAATACTCCACTGGTGGATTCTGAAGCTAACTTAAAGTACAAAAGTTGTCACCAAACCTCCACCGAGCTTAGTGGTGATGATGTTAAAGTCATTCCACTGTGGTGTAGTTATTTTATAACCAAAGATTATGTTGCTGAATGAAACACAAGCTTTCCAGATGCCACTGAAACAAATCTTTCTGGCTTTTTTTGCTGAGGGATTCAGGGCGATGCTAACTTCCAGGTTGGCCTGCAAACTGTCGTTCCTGCAGCTTTCTGTACAAGAAGGTGATAGTTCCTGAGATATATAGCCTCCAGCGGAGATGTTACACTGCGAGGAGTTATAAGAGAGGGTTATCGTGGATAGAGACCTGCAGAGGATCCACGCCGGAAGCTGTTAAAGTGAGCAGATTTTCCAAATAATTAACTCTAATAATTTGTGCTGAAGCAAGCCAGTAAAATCTAGAAAAATAAGCCCAACTGAACATATACAGTCCAGTGAAGTTTCATGAAATCTGCCTTAGCTTCATGTTGTTATATTTTCATATTTACCTTCCAGATTTGTGCAGGTTCAGCTCAGATGGGTGTTTTTATCCCCAATGATCTGTGCCAGACCACTTGTGAATTTCCCTCGTAAACAAATCTGTTTTACGAGTGGCTCTTCCCCTTCGTTTGTTTGTTTGTTTGTTTATTAAGACGAAAAGACACATCACCTCTGTAACACGACCACGTGGAGTCGGTGCTGTTTTTGCAGCCCTCTGCAGAAATGACGAACAGCCTCCTCGTTAAAATACCCTGAGTGTTTGGAGTGAGTGGCTGGTGAAGTACAGTAGCCTGCAGCTTTTAATTAAATGTGTCACATACATTTAATTAATATTTCATACTTTATGCTGCTTGGCTCATGTTTATTTAATTAGGCTGCCACTAAAAACAGCAGCTTTTAGTTACTGGAGATTTGACACTTGAAACGCTATCAAACCCCATCCCTAGTGAGAGTTTTTTTTATTGATTAGTTATTTTAATATATTTTAAAGCGATGGAGATGAAGCACAGGGTTGTGAAGCACATCTACAAGTCAGGCGAGACAGCGGAGGATGTCGTCGTTCATTCGTACAGCCGAGGACGGACAGAGACGCTCCGTCACTGACGTGAATGATGACATCAATAAAGTGGCGTTTAATATAAACTCTCATTGTTTGTCATCTCATCAAATAAAGCAGTGACATTCATACTTCCCGATCTTTGATCGCGAGCAAAGTTTGAACAAAGGCGCACTGTAGACCGGAGCAGGTGGTATTTATTAATAATTCCCAGACTTTAACCTCGCAGTGTTATTTGCAGTGTCATGTGTGTTAGAATCACAGACGATTACCCAAAGCCTTCTGCCTCACATCAGTGAGCGATTTATTTATTCATGTAAATCCTATTTTAAATGGCTGACTTCAAAGCTTCTTGTTTACCGTGCTAAATGAGGAGCTGCTTCTCCTTTCAAAGCAGCCCAGTGTTTTTTCTTTTTTTTTCTCTCCCTCGAACTGAGCTGCAGAGTGAGGTGAACTTAATCTCTATGAGAATGCGAGCCCTCAGTGAAATGAGAGGAGGTTTGGGAGGTTTCCTTCTTCATTTTCTCATCATGCTATCCTGCATCATTTAAAGAGAAAAAAGCTTTGGATTGTAGCTGTATTGACTCTGCTCTTCAACATACATTTCGCTCATGAATAACTCATAAGTACATGCTTACTACAGCCTGACAAAGTACATGAAAATGCCTTTTTACAGGCCAGTGCCCAGTTGCATAAAAAGGTAAAGAAAGAGCGGTTATAATTTAACTTGTTTACTTGGAGGAAACACTGTTAAATAAGAAAGAAGTGTGAATGGATTCCAAGGCTCTGAGTTCTTTAATCTTCAAGTGACCGAGTCCTGTATATTTATATGTGTGGTAAAAATGTTTGTCAGTCTACTTCTACAACTTTTCATTGTTCTTTACAGGAACTGGTACACTGGTGCTGCAAAGATGATGTAAAGTTGTTTTTTTAACATTAGAAGTGGAAAATTATAACAAATAATCTCCAGTGGGATGTTTCTGCTGTGAACAGTGGCTACTAAGGTTTACTGCTACAGAGTCTTAGTGACATACATTTAGAAAAGTGGATAAAATTAATTGAAAAGCATAATTATTATATTAGAACATTTTAGAACCACTGTCACAGATCAAGGAACTCAAACAGAGCCATTAAAAAAGGTGTTCCATGTAGTTAAAAGAGCATGGTTGCTTGAGGGTTAAAGGTAGTGTTTGTTGTTTGTGTTACACCTTTTACTTTTTTTTTTGTTTTGCACATCATTTCTGTCTGCTAACGTTTAGTTCAAAAAGTCGACTCCTGAGATCTGAAAACAGTTTTGCAGGAATGTTACGGTGTGTTTGGGTTAAACGCAAAGCAAAGTTTGCACATCGCGAACAGTCCGTGCAAAGACGTGAGTCATTGCACATTTGCCCCACGTAACGCTCAGAAGTGAAAATACGTTCTTGCGTGTTGTAACTGTTGTCGCAGTGGATATGTGAGCGACTAAATCAACTAGACCTTTAAATGATGCGGTCCTCGCTGGGCGCTTAACTTATTATTCTTATTTTATCCGCTGGTTCTAAAGGGGCGTCCACACAGCAAGCGACTAGCAGCAACATCATGGCGACCAGAAAACGACCAACCAGATGTCACTTCCTGTTTGATTGCCTCTTAAGATGTCACGATGCCGCTCGCCACAAATCGGAGCTGCAGCGCCTGTCATGCTAACCACCGAAGTTCTACGGTACTTAGATGCAGCTGACGTGCAGCTGTTCAACCAATCGACCGAAGCGAAGAAGAATGTCTTAAATATGTTGGTATGGACAGCGTTTAACCTCATCCATTAGGCTGTGCTTAGCTATGACTCTTTTCTTTACTCTAATCATCTGATTTATTTATTTTTTTTCTCCCATTTAAACTAGTAAATCACCAACAGTGACCTCCTGTGTCTTCTCCTGACGCCGCAGACGATCAGAAAAGCAGCATGAGCTTATTGTTTGTAAGCAGCTGTGGGTGCTTGATACAACTTTTCTTTTATTTAAAGACAGAAAAAAGGGAGAGAGGTCGGTGCAAAAGGAGATAAATGGTAGGACTTTCTGATGAGGTCAGGTATCGGTCGTACTTATGTTAACTGCAAGGGGCCAAATTGTCCAAAAAAAAATAAAACCCAGCTAAAGGGAGGCAAAACCTCGCTTTGCACTTATTCTGAACACACCATTAGACACCATTCAGCAGTGCAAACACCTTTGTATCCTGGGAGTCTTTTCTAAATGGTTTAAAGGGTTTGGCTTCGTATACCTGCTATTAAAAGCCAACTTGCAGATCGTTCGTTACCTCTGGTCTAAATGAACCAACCTTTTCTCGGCCTTCTATTTTAATGCAAGCAGCTTTTGTTTGACTTTTATGACATTCATGTGTTTCTGTTTGTTTCCATGTGTCTGTGTTTTTGTTTGTTTTTTATGCTGTTTGTGTTTTTATTTATTGTTGGGAAAACAATAAAATAAATACAACAACAGACAAGAAGTCAGAGACAAACACGAGCAGTCACTCTTCTTTAACCTCTGGCTTCTTTGCATGTTCACAGATCTTATTTTGTGTTGATAAATAAGACCAGATTTAGTGGTCTGTATTTAGGTGCACAAACATTGATAACAACCTCAAGACAGAAAATTAGACTTGACATGTGCCCAAAAAATGGGATTCTGTAAAGTTAAAACCCAGAATTATGTTTTTATTGTTGACTGGATGAAAATCATCTCATCTTTTCATTACTTTTATTATTTTTTGCCACATTTTTATTTGCTTTCATGCCTTGGGCCATACTAAATTAAATGATAAAGTATCTTGTTAATGTGCAAACCAAACAAAAAAACAAATCACTCAGCTTTCCTTACAAATTGGTTGGATATTTTGGTAAATATGCTGATTTGCTTTCATTTCAAGTTGAGAAATATTAATCAAATGTCTCTGATCAATATGAAGTTAGACCCAGGAGATGGTTTAATCCCTCTCTGCTGTTTTTCTGCAGACATGAGAGTCTGGAATAAGCCTGAACTGTTGAAATCTTTCTTTAGCTACAACATTTAGAGAAAATTAACATCTGAAAAACATCTGAATATAAACTGCTGATGTAACTGGGCGCTGGCTTCAACAAACATGCAGTTGTGTGTCCACTCAGGGTCTTTGGGTAGAAAAACTAAAGCAGTGCTGCTTCTTGAGCTGTAGCACAGATGGACCCAGGGTGACTGTGAGCTCAAAGCCATGGATCTCATGTTGCCCCTTTTTACAGCGGTGGTTCTCAAACTGTGGGGCGTGGATGACCCAGGGGGACGTTTCATATTTACCTTTATATATTTATAATTACCAGACATTAATCACATTTCTGGTAACCTTTTTTTGTTTTGAGACACAAATTTTTTGTGGGGTTTTTTTGGGATCAAATTTAAAAAATATTTATATTTTCGTGTGTGTGTGTGTGTGTGTGTGTGTGTGTGTGTTCCTGCACACATAATGTCATCTGTCCGGTCTCCACTGATTGGTGTCTATATACACAAAACGAATATTTTTCACTTTTAATGGGTGAGGAGCTCCACATTTTTGAGGTTGTCGGTGGTGTGAATCATTTTGCTGCTGTTAACAGGGACCACGGTCGGAGTCCCTCACCTAAGCTGTGTTAGTAATAATCATCACAGACTTGGTTAGGTTTAGAAAAACATCATGGTTGCATCATGACACCAATGACACGTGTCCTATTGAAATACATTAGCTTTAAAGTTGTAGTGAAAAAAAATTTGTGTCCACGAAAGCAAATGTATAGAGACTGGGCTGGCTGACCACAATTCAAGTTTTTTCATTATTAATAATCAGCGTAATAGTTGGGCATGGGCCTTTGAAGATGGGCATGCCATAAAAAAGTTTGAGAACCACTGCTTTACCAGATACCCCAACCATAACCAGAGCAATGATACCAAATCACCTCCAAACACATCCCATAGTTGCGGTGAGATTTGGGGCTTCAGATGCTTAAACCCTTTTTTATTTTTGAACCAGTGCTGTCTGAATCCCCTCAACCCTCCAAATTCATTGGGTTTTTATTCATGCTGATAATTTGTTTAAGATTTGGCTGTTCGATGTGTTTGGAGAATCCTCAAAAATGATGTAAAGTGCTTGTTTCTGAGCCTGTGATTTTGTTTGTCTGGTCTGTTTTATTGTGTCTCTTTTCTAACTCGGACTCATCCCAGCAGCCTTCCTCTAGAAAAAGAGAGAAGTAATAAAACAGATAAATGAATGTCTCTTTATAATTTAAATTATGAGCCAAACGGCCTCAAAACATTTCAGATGATTTGCATCGCAGCATCCGCGATGGAGGAGCTGTGACTGCAGGCGTCCGCACCAGATGATTATGAGTGACGTCAAAGCCGATCAGCGCTGCATTGAGTGAAGATGAGCTAATAATATCCAAGTTGACTCATTTACATGCCTGCATCAGCTTAGGGTACAGTACAGTACAGTATGTGTGACTGGACACACGTGGCTGCCAAAAGCACTCAGAATAGAGCTGGAAGCAGGAAATGTCACCTTATTGAGGGAAATGCAAGAGTATGCTTTAACAAACTACTTTCTTTGTTTCGTGAAGGGTCTTTGTCTTTTCAAAGTAAAATAACAGCAGGAGCCTCATATTTAAACTGTATAAATATACAACAAAGCATGTCAACTCCCACAGCAGGGCACAGCTGATGATTCAGATACTGAATCACTACATTCATGTTAAAGGGCAACATGGCATTAAAACTCCCCAGTTGGCGGAAACGCTGTGCCTTTTCTCCCATTTGACTCCGAGCTTGCTTCATAAAGTCTCTAGAGCAGGTTTTGTGCTGCACACCACATGGCTTTAATGTGGTGTGACGGCTACTTTCCAACCCAAAATAATTGAGCTAAACGATCTAAAGACACAGATTTGATATTTTCCAGCCTCTTTGCAAGCTTTCAAGTCGCAGCAGCTAGTCAAAGATGGAAAGGTTTCAGTCCCCGGCATTAAGGATGGACTGTGACTTCTCAACTTTATGTTAAACAGAAGCTTCTGTGTGGATGCGGCAACTTGAAATCCAAACTGTTTGTTACAGTTGGAAGTAAGTACGTATTTGTTTGAGTTGTTCACAGAAAGTTAAGTAGGTTGCAAGCACACAGGAGAAGTCAAATATGCCTCAGAGCTGCACAGAGGAAACAGGAAAAACATACAAAAAGACTAAAAATAAACAAATAAACAAAAAAACAACTGGGAAGTAGTAGAGGAACAGTGGTTGCCAGCATGTAGGTCGGAACCCCACATGTGGCCACAGGATTATATCTGAGGGGTCCTGAGATGATAAAAGCTAAACTGTTTGTATGTGAAAGGAACAAATCCTCCCACTAAACAGTTATGATATGAAATGCCATTTAAAAATTAGGAGGCAAACACAAGACTAAACTTTTAAGTCTCATCTGGAAACCTCTTTAGGTTTTTTTTCACTCACTTTTAGGATAGTAAAAGGTAATGGTTTGGGTTAAAATGCACTGTTTTACAGTTTAGAAAGCACCTTTTTGTGGGATACAAAATGGATAGAGGTCACCATAACTTTAGATCCTAACTGAGTGTATAAAAGATGGACGTAGCTACTGTGGCATCACCCATTGGTTTGTGAAGTCCCATTTTGAAGCCTTGAGATGAGCATTTTCACCATCGCCGTCTTGGAGTTTTGAAGTCGAGGCATTAGCCATGAGCATCCCCATCAGAATGTCCACAATTTTACAAAATGGGCTTAATGTTTCATTCAGTTTGACCTGAACTGACCGACTGAGCCCATAAACTCATCGGGAAAGTGTTTATAGAGGTTATAGAGGGCTGTTATCCCATAGACTTCTATAGGAACTCATGTCTTTTTGCAACCAGAGGAGTCGCCCCCTGGTGCCCATTAAAAAGAAGGCAGGTTCAAGGCACTTCTACTGGTCGAAGCTACATCCATGTCTGTAAGACAGTCTCAGAAGTAAAGCTTGTATGGTGTAAGCGTTGGTCATCACAGCAGCATAGCTGTTTATACTTCTGCTTGAGGCATACTCGACTCTTTGCAATCTACTCGTAAATGATAGATGTCTCAACAAAAAAAAAAACTAACTGAAAATAGGAATAGAAGTTAAAGCAGAAAGCACAGTGATCGCAGAGGTTTGTTTTCTGCAGAGCGTTTTTCCATCAGTTCCAGCAATCTCCCCCTCTGTGCCATATGGGGATTAAATTAATTTGTCTTTAAAATGTACTGTATTTTGAGGACCTCCTCATACACACCAGGTTACAAAAATTGAAAGTTCTGCGACAAAATTTAAATGACCTGTAAAGCTTGCGATTCCACCAGATGTTTCAGAAGCAGCTCTCCCCTCTGAGTCACTAAAACAATGCACTGAGTCTGTTATTTTTTTACGGAAGCCACGTCATACTGAGCAGATGAGTCGGGAAGGAGGTTGGATGCTGGAACAACATACAGGATCCTGTTAGACTAAACATTCTGCTTTTGAAACCATCCCAGTGTGATAAACCACAACCACATATGCACCCGTTGTATTCCTGGGGTAAATCCTCCAGAGGGAGCCCATAGATGTATTATAGGACCTGGATAATTGACTCAAAAAGGCTGAATGTGTCAGCTTGTCAACAGCTTTACAGAGATCCCTTTTTTCTTTTTTTTTTTAATGGTGGTTTATGGGGTTGCAGGGGATATTTTCATTGCAGTACTGTGAGTGACCACTGGGGAAAACTATCCTGTTAATTTAAAATGTCCATGAAGGAGCTGTTAAATGTCTTCAAATCAAACAGCTGCTAAATTTTAAGATTTTTTTTTTTTCTTAAAACTGCCTAAATTTTATATTTTTTAACCCTTACCTGACTGTGCAGTTTCTGTCTGGTCAATGAAGAGTTTCAGCTTCTCCTAGTTCATCATTTTAGTGTTATAACCCTTAATTTCACTGTTTGGGGTTCATTTTCACCACTTAAGTTAACTTCATTGGTCTTTGGTTAAGCTGGTCACATCTAACCGTATTCAAACCTGATTAATTCCTTTTTAGTAAAGACAATTTATAAAACGAGAGACTCTGCACCCCATTAGTTCAAAAGAATAAAAGCACCTATCTTAGTGCCAGCAGGTGTGTGACTGAAAGGTCACTGGTTTATATCACTGGTCCAGCTGGGAGAAGAAAGATGGGATTTCATAAATCTCTCTGTTAACTGTCAGGCAGAAAACCAATAAAATAATGCCTCAAACCGAACAATGATGCATTATTGTTCTCTCAGAAATGATTCTTTAGGGCAAAGCTGAAGAAAAGTCATCATGAATTATTTATTCCAAATACATTACATGAGCTGCTGAAGCATATATGTGATGAATATTTTTGCTGGCAGGACAGCTGGTCTGCAGAGAGGCTGCCTGAACATCTGATTTGCTAAAACACAGTGAGCAACATCCCTGTTGAATCTGTTTGGTGAAGACATAATTTTAAGAACAATAGCATAAAAGCTCTGTGCAACATTTTCTTCCCCCTGACGCTGACGTATCAGAATCTCTTCACCACAGTTGTCACATCTGGATTTAGCACACCAGTCCTCGAGGACAGCTTCTAAAGCAGAAGCAGCTGCTTCACTCATGAATCCTGCATCTTTTTTTGGAGAGTATGTCACTCTGGTCATATTTAAAGCGCCTTTAATCAGTATTTTTAGCGCATTGGCAGCTCTGACTCTGGGGATGGGTATGTTTGCTGGCTGATTCACCATTTTTGGTCCAGACTGAAATAATTAGGTTGATGGACTTGGTGGATGATAGTTTATACATAAAATCACTTCTCCTGAAGAGAATTTATTTCTGAATTTAGTGGTCCCTGACTGCTTCACTAGCTTCACTATGAGGTTGGCTCCTGGTTCAGAGATTCATTTTCCCCTTCTGATCTCCTTACTTTCATCTAGCACCACCATCAGGTTCAAATACCCACAAAAAGGTGGATGTTTCCCAAAGCTTCAGATTTAATTTGCGTTAGCACACTAAAACAGTGAACGAACATGGTGAGCATGGTAACCATGGTTACCTTGGAAAGTGTAAGCCTTTTACCAGTTTCACTGTGAACCAGTAATACATGAACCTACATAATCTATGCTGCCATTCATTGCAGCAATGTGTCAACCAAGGGCTGAAAAATTAAGCCACTACAGAGTGCTAAAAACTGCAGTTCCTTTTATGGCCACTTGAAGCTGGCTTCAA
>VUQS01002093.1:12563-24132 GCA_015108495.1 Heterochromis multidens | reverse complement strand
AAACCCTTTCAAAAAAAACAAAAAAAAACCAACCAAAAAAAAAACCAAACAAACAAAAATAAACAAACAAACAAACAAAAATGTTTATAAGATTTGTCAGGGTGTCTGTTTTTTTTTTCTTCTTCTTCTAGACCTTGTTTAGCTGACTGTGACCATACATTGAACAACTAGCCATGATCAGAAGCCAAAAAATACAGACTGAATGCAGATATTGCCATCTGGGAGAGGCATTACCTTCTTTTAGGATCACGCAAGTAATTGCACTACAATAAGCAGTTATGTACATTATGGTACACCACAGCAAGCGCAGGAATAGCAAGGGGCGGGGGGGGGTTTAGCTGACAACTGTGCAACAAAAGTGTTATGATGAAAACACAGGCCTCACAGTCTCGAGGCAGAAAAGTGCGACCGGGTTTCAGTTTAAGGCGAGTTGGCTGGGCTGAGGGTGGGGCTGGAGGCATCTGAGCGGCTGTAGTCGCTGAGGGAGCTGGGACGTGTGGTGCTGCCGCCGTGGGGTCTTTTCAGCATTCCTGGCTGGAAATCTGAGTGGCGCCGGGCATGCTTCATCAGGTGGTCACTGCGCATGAAGCGCTTTTCGCAAAGAGGGCAACCGAACTTCTTTTCCCCTGTGTGGGTGCGGTAGTGGCGGGCCAGCTCATCGGAGCGGGCGAACTTCTTAATGCAGTCGGGCCAGGTGCATGGGAAAGGTCGTTCTCCTGCAAAACAGAGGCAGGCGAGATGTCAGCGTTTAATCACACATGAAGACAGCAATGTGTCAGAAGGACAATATCCAGATATTTTGCATTTTTTAAGCCAATTTCGGTTTATCATTTTCCATCTTTTATGTAAGCAGCAACCATTAGGACTGAAAGATGAAACCAACACATTGTCAAAAACTGCAGTTCTTCTAACAACCATTTAGTCAATCCCCATAAACTTTTATATCAAATACCCAACCTCAGAGATGATGCCTAGTCCACAATCTGACCATCTGACCATGTTTGGGGTTTTGGTGCCTTTGCAGCAATAGCCTGTCAAACAATATGGCTTGCTGTGTTGTGCAGCCTGTTCAAGAATTTCAGGTAAAGTGAAATTACAGCATTTTATTTGTATTTTAATTTGAACTAAATAGCAGGTATCTATGTCTAGGTGTTGTATCTACATAGTCTATGTATGGAGTTCGCTAACCCAGCTTGCTAAGAACTTCTGGCTCCAGAACAATCAAGATGGTAATGGCCATAAAGCTAATGTTTTGGCCATAAATCAAGAAACCAGAAAGCACTGAGTGACTTCACGGTGGCTGCCTTCATCTTTTATACTGAGTCTATGGTTTTATGCCCATAGACATCACCCTGCCAGCAGCCTAGTTGCTGTTTTACATGATTGCATGTTTTCAAACCCATTTGTGGTTCCCAGTGTCTTTAAAATTCAACACAAACTTTGTGACTTTGGCCAAAACATAACTTGACGGGGTCATTGCATTATGATGGAGTTTCTATTTCAAGCACATTTCAAGTCTCCGCAGGCCTATTTTACCACTGTAGTAAAATAAATGGGAGCCAATGGTAGCCAGAAAGGTCAACACAAAAGAATCAAAATGAAAATACTTTTTAAAAGCTAATGGGTGAATAGTGGGCTGGAATTTTACAGTATATGTGATTTGTGGTAAATGAGCCAAAACATGTTGAAGTCGCTCCAAATTCTTACATTGTTACATTGTTATTGCCTTTTAAGTACAGCTTAATGACGTACAGGAGTTTTGGTGAGTCTCACTCAAATCAAATGAAATTAACTGATGATCTGTGCATATTTCTGCACTCTGGTGAAAAAAATGGTGCTTGCCACGTAATATACACCTCACCACATTGAGAGTACTGACTCATCCTGGAACAGCAGTCATAAGGTTATGCCAAGTAATAATATTACAAACCAGGAAGATAACTTCAAAACATTAAGAAACATAAAACAAACAAAAAAAAAGGTTTGAGCAATAGGACTTTGGTGTATATCACCTACAAATTGGCACAGTACTGAAGGAGCAGACACAGTTTAATTATCTAAGCTCCAGATGCTAATCATGCTCACAATGGTTACCCAGCCCATTTTCTAGCATGCAACTATCTGTGACTCGGCACATGGGAAATGACACCCTCCCCCCTCCATCAGCCAATAAAAGTGGGCTTTGACAGAAATACACTCAAGGCCAGATGGTACAGTATATCCCTATATATACTGCATTTTCCTACCATACTAATGTGAAAACAGCATGCAGTGAGCCTAAATGCAGCATCCTGCATCTACTGGTCAATACTATATTCCATTTAGTTCCATTTTACTGAGCTCCTGCCCAACAATAGTGAAATCCAGCAGTCTAATTTTACCAGCGTGGCTTTACAGAACTAAAGCAAACCACAGGACGTGTTCTTTTAATGCTTAGGCTCTTTCTAGTGAATAAGAATAATCAATCATAAAGTGCATGTCTATGGCAGGGATTTGAACTATGAAAGGGAAAAGATGGAGAGATGCGTGAATGTTTATAGGTGGCACATAAGAACAGGCCTGCCAAATGCTTTCTTTGTTCTGTGGTTTCCCTCTGGGCCACAATGGAAACAGTGCTGTTAAGCATCAAACACTCATATGCTACCTGATGCCAGAGAGTCTCAAAAACAAGAACTCGGTGCACAAGTCTCTGTCCCCCCACCCCACCCCCACCCCATATACTGCATGGTTACAAAACATGCAGACAGACAGAGCAAGTCTAGACAGTCCAGTCTGTGTTCCTGCCTCTGACGCCTCACCTCATCTCCAGACAAACTTAGTCAGCCCTGCCCACTACAGTTCCTGCAGGCTCACACAGGGCTCAGTACATTTAAATACTGTAACTGACATATATACATTTGCATACACACCAAACACAGCCTTCTCTCCTTTCAGGCCAACTATTTATACTTTTTGACTCTTCTGGCGGAGCTAACAAAGACACACATCCTTTCCTGAGTAAGGTAGCATTACAATTTATAAAGAATGACCCGACGAGTTCCTGGAGAAAAAGTAAGCAGTGAGTTGCTCATCTAGTTGTCATGGCTCATGATGGAGTGATTTTAATACTATATTAGCAAAAGAAGGAGGCTGTGCTGCCACCTGGCATTGCAAAATTAGTTATTGGCTTAAAAGCACGACTTAGATCTGCACGCTGCTTAAAGCTAAATAACCAGCGTAACGGATCTAGCAACATTAATATTTAACCAGACACAAGAGAGCTAGACTGAGATATCCAGTCTATCTGCCCTGATAAAGTTATGCGTAGTGGAAGCATCGGGTATCCAGCAGCAACTCACTGTGATGGGTCAAATTATTTGCAGCTCCATGACTTCTTGGAAAAGGCAGAATTAACAGACAGAGTGCCCATTTTGACCTCTCACTGAACAGCTTTCAGCTTTTAGACCAACAATATGAATATCAATAAAAAAAAAACCTGCTGCTTTGAAATATGCACTTGTGTAAAGAAAAAGCATACAATGTCCTGATTAACTGTTGTTTCGTAACACAAGGATTGGGATTTCCATGAAGCTGGTAAACATATTCTGGTAACAACGAGAGGGTTTAGGGAACAAATGCTTTCATCATAAGTGGAAATAATGATAAGGGCTATCAGCCTGTGTGGTATGAGGATGTCACTTTCCAGAATTTTTCAATAGAGTGCAGCTATTACTCAGCATTTCTGTTGAAAGAAGAATGCGGTAAGCTACTCCGCTTACCCGGCTTTTCTTCCCATCTACTTCCAGTGTTGTCACAGCAGGGCACCATGGTGACTGTGACGCCAGGACCCACCGATTGGTTATCCCATCTCTGGCATCATGCCATGCCAAGGGTGTGGTTTGTCTTTCTCAGAATGTGTCGGTTGCAGAGGGCGAGCAGAGTGGGGGGTGGGTAATGAGGGAAGCTTTTTCCTAACGAACACAGTGACCCAGTTACCCATAAAGTGAGTTACATCATACATCATGCACACAAACTGTACCTCTACTAAGCACAAGTGTCCCCCCTCCAAGGCAATGAGATTATGTCACAGGTACTCTTGTTATATAACTGTTCTCTGCGAGTCCACTGGGTCAGTAAATAAACAGCTCATCTCTGCTCCTCTCCCTCCATCTTCCTCTCATTCATATCTGAGAAGCTGTGCTCCTCAGTTTCTAAAGAAATGTTTAATAGAAATGGAATCTGACTCCCTGGTGTAAGGGATGCTGTCTGTAAAGGAAAGATCAAATCTCTTTTTGACGTGCACCGCAGTGGAGGAACTGAGCTCAGTCACTGTTCCAACAACAGCTACCAGCATTTCAACCAAGAGCAGATAACATTCCTGGTGTGTCCTCAGGCATGGGCCAAACTCACACAGCGTACATGTGAAAACTTCATTTGAACCTGCCATAAGAGAGCTAGAGTAAATAGCTCTGCAGGGTGAGAGGGGAAAAATACATCAGAGATCACCTTGAAGTTAACTGTGCCTGCACAGTGAGAACCAGAGCAGGAAATTTCTTTCTCAGAGCTTACAAAAAAAACCCAAGGTGCACCTTACACCTACATAGAAGCAAACAATTCATGAAGAGAAAGTATGGAGCCTTACTGTAGATCACGGCTCATTACAGTTGGAGCCACCTCACTTCAAGGCTGGTTTGGTGGCACAGCCAGCTTGGCAACATGAAATGGGACACCACTAACTCCAATGGTAGGGCTCAGCACAATCCTATAATTTGGATCCATGTTTACAACAGACTATGACCTGAAAACAACCAGAACCCATCTTTGCTGCCAGCAGACAACCATTCATGGGGATTCAGGGTAATACTAAAATGACTGCTGAGGCCCTCATCAGCATAAACCACTGGAGCAGACAGGGTTAACCCAACCGTGCCCAACCTCTCCCTCTACACACACCATCACGTGCCAAGACGATATAAACACCAACATGTGTGTGCAGAACAATAAATATACATTAAGGCTCCTCCACTTCCTCCTTTCTTTGTTCACAAAGATGTATATGCAGGCTTCGCTTGTGCAAAAATAACAACAAAGGCTTACAAATTTCTGCGGTCTGCACTAAGACTCTGCTTGATCTGATACACACTTGAGATCAGACCAACTGTTTCTGTGAATGTTAGTATATGAAAAATTATAGTAGTACCTCAGCGGGAGAGGAGACAAATTACTAAGAAAATCAAAACATGTTTTCTCAGACGAGCCCATTCAGAGTTTGCTGTAGACGGGAATAAGTCACCGGGAGCAACAAAGGACCTTTGGGTGTGTCAGGTGCTCATGATGAGAATCAGCTCAAGCTTGTCAGGAGAGGCTCAAAAACAGAGTATTTAATGTATTATCATCTTTTGTCGTCATTGAGAGGGACCTTGCTTGTGGTTGAATAGCTTGCCTATCCTTGTGGGCCTATAGCTGTTAGGTTGTGAACAATAGCAGCAGGCTCCCTCCCAGCAGGAGAAGCACTCCTGTAATGCATTTCAATCAGACAGACTGCAAGTACTAACCGTAACTCACTCCACTTGGTCTATACTGCGCTTGGCTACTGACATTCACACAGAGACATGTAGTAGGGGTTGAGTGTGACCATCTGATTCCTGCACATACTTTGCCATACATTACTTCATCCTCTTAACTGTTTAAGAGAAAAGCAGGGAGGGGTTGCCTGCATTGAGCAACTCATCAGATTTGCTTCAATTAGCTGGAATGGGCACTCTGTTTCAACCTTGAGTGCATGCTAAAACAACCTGCAGCCTTGGTATGTTGCAGGCAGTCTACTTATCTTCAAAAAAATAAAAGGTTAACTGACGACATGCAAACAGCTGCTGTCGTTAAAGGGTGTTTATAGTTGGTCTACAGAAGCAGGTGGGAGCACACACACGGTACAGTGCCAGCTCATTCTACTGATAGAGTCTGACACTGTAGCTCATATGAGATAGACATCCTTAACTACCATCAAACAAAGGGCTACAACCCTGCTAGATCCTGAGAGGCCCCACCACATTGCGATAAGAGGAGAGACGGGCTGGAGATAATACCAGCTGTCCCAGTATAATGCCTGATACTCTGATGGTGAGTGGGACAGAAACATTTTCATGTCTTACAGTAAATGATGAGGCTATCCTTCTCAAAAGACTCCACAAAATACTCCTCATTTTGTACCCCGGGGCCCCACCCCATGATGATGTGGTCTGCCACAGTCTGATTTATCATGCAGAGAAAGGGAACACACCTTACGTACTGGAGTGAGAAGCACAGCTAGAAACAAAACACTCCCTCTGACATTAGCTCACAGCCATTCCTTTCTTATTCAAGCTGTGATTAATATAACACAGTGGACACAGTCAGAGTGTAACTCTCAGATAGAACCCCTGCAAGTGCCAGGCTGACAAGAGCAGGTTCTGCTGCTGAGGTCGCAGCCCTTCAGACGTTAATCAGATTAGATGCAGATGCAGCTGAATAAATGACCTACATCAATGGAGGGCATTGACAGTGAATATCCTGGTATCTGACCCCACCCCCACCATGCCGCACTGTATATTCTGTCTTTGTACTGCAGATCCCTCCCTCACATGCGAGATGCGGTGGAGATGAAAAAAAATGCACAGTGTTCCACAGGTCCATATCCCTCTCTTCCTGCCGCCGGTAATCAACACCACACCACAAGACGTGGCCGGGCTCGGCCTCACAACACAGCATGCTTCAGCACCTATTTTGCTTTTTAGGCTGGAAAAGGGCGGGAGGGGCTGGTGGGGGAAACAGACAGAGTGGCTTTTATAGAGCTACTCTAGAGCTAACTAAAGAATACACGAGCCCTGTGGGCCATTGAAAGCAGCGCAGCTCAGGGTACTGCCTGACAGCAGCCTTTCAGTATTATGATTGTCTACTATGCATGCTTGGGTGCTTAATCACAGTAAAATCAGGTTTATATGTCAACAGTGAGGACGTATCCTACTATCAGCTTTACATGTGCATATGCACGATAACATATGGACAGCATGTGCACCAGGACATGCCTTGGAAATATCTTCCATGGAGCAGTAACATTGCACCAGCAGATTAACAGGCAAAATGGTGGCTCCACTTTGGTTTTATTTACATGCTGAGGATCAAGTAGATGTAACTAATACCTTATTTCTACTGGGCACATACTGTACCACATGTGGCTTTCGCAGGCCAACCACATTTCATCCAGGAGAGATGCTATTAAGAAATCATACAACAGAAAAAAAAGCACTTGAATGTTTGCATCTATAAATTTGCAACAAGACTACGAGTCTACAGCCATGCAGTGATATTTTGAGCTAAACTGATTTCAGCTGCCATGCTCACAATGAAAGTGCTAACATGCTAATCATTAGTGAACAAGATGTACAATATTAAGTATCCTGCTTTAGAATATTGGCATCTAACATTTGCTACTTACTATAAAACATAAAGCAGTAAAGCTGATCAAGCACTGAAGAAATGATACTTTCATTGTAATGAAAGTTAAGTAATGACAGTAAATTTAAAACCAAAGATGTAAACCTGCTGCTAACACTACAGAAAAAGCCAAGTTTTTTTAGACTTTACCACAGGGCAATCATGAATCATAACATCAAGCGAATCCGTCCCATAGCTTCAGTTTGAACCAAAGTAGCTGGCTGGTCCTTCTGGTTACAAACACATCCCTCGTACAACATTTGGATGATGACAAATGGAAACTTGTCTCCAGACTGAAGCATGAGCTTTTTATTACATGTCAGAAATAGGGCTCAACTGGGAGCAATGGTGGAAATCCTGCCGTGTGGCAGGTAGACAGACAGACCTGCCCCAGTAGAGCTTTTACCAATTGCTGTGCCAAGGTTAGGCCCAAGCAAGAGCAGGAAAACCCCATCTCCACCCTGCTACCTCATCACTGCCACCAGCCACACAGGAACATTGTGCACTCTGTGCAAAAGTGCAGCCAAATATAAAACCACTGGCAGAGAAGTAGTGTATATATAATCAGACTCCTGTTGCTTTTTCCATGCGGAATTGGAGATAATTTTACATTTTAAAAGTGTAATTAACCACAGTTATTTGACTGAAAATAGATAGCATGCATGAATAACTGGGTCTACCAGGTGCTCCCACTAATTTTTAGGGCACGCTTTACAGCCATCTCAGAGTATTAGAGATACTTCAGCAGAACACAAGAGGTTCAGACAAAACATCAACCCAAGTGTAAAATATGGCATTAGACTCTTTGTCTTTAAGGAATATTGATGCTGTGATTCCAATAGTTTGTGAATAGGTCTTTCACACTGACAAGATGGCCTTTTGTATGACCCAGCTGTGGAGGGCACGGAAAGTCTGAGCTGTTATTCCGTAAGAAGAATCAATGCCCATCTCTCCTTTGAAGATGGTAGTCTGCATGACATGACCAGAGCAGACTAACGAGGCTTCAGAAAGAACATCATGTACTCTCTATGGAAGCAAGACACATCTTTAGAAAATAGGTCTTCACTCTTAAAAAAGGTGCTAAAAAGGCCAGGAAGAATATGAAAATAAGAAAAATAAGAAATAAGAAAATAAGAAAGCATATGAATTAATTAAAATGTTACATTGTAAATAGTTTATCTGTACATCAGTGTTACATGACTGCATTTTCCATATTGCTGGGAAAATATATTTGTCACAGAATAGGCCCACCTCCCAAACCAGGAGATCAGACAAAAAGCTGTCTGGTAACCTTAGACCCCTAAACTGCTGTGCATTCCTCACCATAAAACTCAATGCAGTATAATGAGCAATTTAAATTCAGTGTGTACTCCTATGTCTGCTACATCCTGGAGCCCCTTTTAGACAATCTGTTTCAGAAGAAACTTACAATGAACCCTTCATAATTTCCACTGAGGGGATCAAGAATATCTTTGCTCTCCCTGAGTGGCAAATTGTTCTTCTGCCAGCAGTAACCACATAATCAACTGACAAACAATTACACAAAGACAGTAAAGGAAAACTGAACATCACACTGAATAACACAGGCTTTGTTGTGGATGGTTTTCATTAATGAAAACCAATCACAGTTATTTAAGTGATGCTCAGTATATTGTTTATGAGTGCTACAGGAGTGGCCACAAAATGGTCATCTAAAGAGTTATAAAAACCTAAAGGTTTGAGTGAAAACTGGCTGCTTAGCTAATGTAACTTGTTTTAGACACAAAAACACATTAACTATACAACCCAATAAACTCTAATTAAATTTAACTATATAAGCAGTCATATGTAAATGACAACTGTAAAATAAAACATAAAACATGTAAATATACAATAAAAATTATGATGACTCAAGGTGAAGATTTGTTTGGAGCTAATTATGCAACTGTGCTGTAGACACTGCATTAGAAAAACAACCTATAGGTTTCATCTTCTCTTAAGACTCTCACAAATCAGACATATACGATCTGAAAAAGTTGGGATGATGAGGCTTTGGGCGTTACAGGAGTCAAGTAAGGACGTTCTGTGCCTGGTTCTTTGTTTGGTGTCTATTACAGTGTTTTCCTCCTCAATTAGATAGTGGTGTTTGGCAGGAACTGACTGGGCTGGGATCCATTCTCTCTTGACTCTGCTAGTAGGGGCTGAAGGGAAGCACGCTGCCAGATTTTGGCTCTATGAAAGCACTGCAAGATTGGCTGAGGCATCCCAGCTGAACTCAAATGACCCACATTCTGGGCCTATCCAATCAAACAGGCGGAAACAGTCATTATTTTCACAATTTATGGGACACAAACCAATCGTGAAGGCAGACGCCTGAGCGTATCCAAACAGAAAGGCAGGCGAAAAAGGAAATGCTTAATAGGCACAGAGACAAGGGCAGGGTTAATACGGAGCAATGAAACTGCACTAAACTCACATGGTTTTGACTGAAGAGAAGCGCACTGAATGCTGAAGGCTGGCTCTTTGAGAGTGCTGCTGCAAGTTTGGCTGAGAAAAGGCAGCTTAACTGAGATGACTCTCTCAAACTATCCAGTAAAATAAGCAGAAACCATCCCCATTATAAGAAATTATAGACCACAAACCAATCACAGGAGTGTATCACAAAAGAAAGGAAATGGTTAATAGAGAAAAGCATAAGTACAGGGCTGACTGACAGCAATAAAACTTTATTAATATACACAGTCCAGGATACACCTTCCATTTCCTGATCTGTTTTGTTTCTGGCCTGTCAGGTTGATGTGTGTGAAGAAGATGAACTGCAGTATACAGAGCAGGGAAACGCAGAGACTCCTCAGTCGAGGCTCAACTAGCTGAGTCTGTTGCTGGCCAGATCAGCTGGAAGTCTGTCTAGCGGGGGTGTGGCACATCACAACAAAGGGCTTTGGGCAGACAGGCGACTGCACGGCTCATATCAACCCCCCAATTTGAGTCGATCTACATCCTTCACTATCTCAGTAGCTTATTCTGCGGAATGCAAAGCGCAAATGTGGAGGTATCCTCCGGGAAGGTCACAGGTAGCACACTGCTGATCTGGAGCGCATTTGTAAGCATTTCTCTCAGCAATGTGACGGCGCACTTACTGGACTGCAAACTTTGAGCATTCCCACCTTATTGCACACTTGACGTATTCTGTAATGGGAACATTAGGCTGCATTTGTAGGATTTTGCTTCTCATGTTGCCGTAAAACAAACAAAAGTTTATTTTAATTAAAGCGAACGAAGAACGCCCGAAATCTGATCTGTGTAATGTTTGTTCTGCATTTGCACTGCAGTTTGAACATACTGTTCCATGCGGTGGGGTTTGTTTGTGAGTATATTTGTGTGTGCGTGTGTGTGCGTGAGTGAGTGAGGTGGGGGGGCTAAAGGAAAGCCGTCACAAAGCTCTGAGACTTGAGTGGGAGTGGCACTGTTTTCTACCCCCTCAACCGAAATTAAAAGGACATTTCGTAAAGTTCGCACAACTTAAATGAATAACTGAATTATGAAACTATACAGGCATTGCTGTACTGAATGTGCTCATAGTATCAATTTAGGGTGGATCCGTGAATATTTATGAGCCACTGACTCGAAACACAGCAATCACCTCCTCTGCACAAATATCGCTATGAATGTACGAGAATCCACACTTGGTATCTCAGTTTTAATCATCCCATCCGCTCTCAGATATGTAAGGAAACACACGTTCACAGCAACAAACATTTGCATCCAATGAAACTGACCTGTGTGTGTCCTTAGATGGGCTTTGAGGTGGGATGATTTGCCATAAACTTTTTCACAACCTGAATAGTGGCATTTGTGCTTTTTCTGAGGTGGTTCTTGCTCAGTTCGACCTCTCGGTCTTTTGCCTCTTTGTTTGAGCGAAGGATCGGAGATGGTGGAAGGTGTGGCAGATTTTCCATCATCTCTAAGGTTCGGCATGCTCTCATCCTTTATTTTTGCCTGCTCGGCAACACTGTTGGGAGTCTGCTGGTTAAAATCCGCCAGAATCCGCGCCACCACAAAAAGAGAGGAGTTATCCTTCACCAAAGGCTCCTTAATTTCCTCTACGTTCTTGGAGGAGGATGGGATTTCTGGTTTA
>VUQS01002088.1:0-14192 GCA_015108495.1 Heterochromis multidens | reverse complement strand
ATGCAGTCTTGAGGCGCCTGGGAAGGGATCTCAAGACTGCATTGTACGTGGCTGACAGTTGGTGTCGTAAGCCACCACCTCTGTTCAATGATGGTCGTTCACAGTGGACATAGATGGCCTCTTTTAACCACAAGTTTTAAAAGCTCTTAAAACTTGTGGGCTCATGTGATGACTCACATGATCAATAGTGGGTTAATGACCACCACTCAAGAGACAGCCCCACTAGGGTTTAAATACCTGGGACTCTCCACCATTTGGTTTTAGAACTGACGAAGCCTTTTGGATGAAAGGTGAAACGTCTTCAAACAACTTAAAGAAGTCCAGCTGCCTTCTTTCAAACCCTTAGACACACATATTTAAGGTGCTGACTCAAAAACACGGCCCATATCTATTCATTTGTATGCACATACACTACTCTCTCAGTTTTACAGGTAAATGGGTGAGCGCTTGTATTTATTTAAAGGTATTATTACTCTACAAGGGAAGTGTTATTACCTTAAGAAGATATGAAAAGAAGGTGAGATAGAGCGCCTCCAGTGTGCATGCCAGTTATGTTATCTCATTGTTAAATTCATCTCACTTTTTATGCCGCTGTGCCAAGTTTGCCACCACACCCTTTCGGATACATTTATAACTGGCTGGCCTTTAGCTAAATAAAATGCCTGATTAATGTAAGTGAGGATGCCAAATGCAACAAGCAGTCAAACCTGTTGGTGTGGTGGGTCGTGTGTGTAGCTGTCCTCCATTTTTGCAGCTGTGTTTATGGAATACATGTCTGTAGTCTGCCTCAAGCAAAACTGTCAACATGCACATGGAGGACAGACTCACCTTGTCCAACACCCCCTTACTGCATCTTATTGGTAAATCTTGTATAAGGCAAATCTCGTATAGGCCTTACTTTTAATGGTGTTTCTTAATTTGTGTCATATCTGTTGTCACTGATGCCTTCTCTGTTCTGTGCTGAGTTCTTGCTGCTGTTCTCCCACCATGCTTTCCACATGTGGGTGTGAAAGGGCAGAACAGTCCCGGAACAGAGCCGTACAGCCAAATATAAATATTAATTACTACAGATCGAAATAACAGACTTCTTTTGACTATGGTGGTCCGGACTGAACTGAAATAGACTTTTGTTGATTAAAAGCGCCATAAACTTTTACACAAACACGATGTTTTGGGCTCGTGCTGCAGTAGCAACTGTACAAAATATTTAATTTTCTTTGTTATACTGAACAAACTGCACCTAACTTTCTTGTGTTTGTGCTCCTGCTGCAGGTTATTGCTGTGGTGATGGACATGTTCACAGATATTGACATTTTTAGTGACCTTTTGGATGCAGCAGCACGCCATGTTCCTGTTTACATTTTACTGGATGAGCTGGAGGTTCATCACTTTGTCTCTATGGTTGTTAACTGCAAAGTCAACTTGGAGTTTATTCCGGTCAGTGTGAACTTTATTAAATTATCTCAAAACAAGAAATTTAATTTAATTTAATTTATTTAAAAAAGGCTAACAACTTGCTCTTGTTATGTCTTTACTTATAATTATCACTAAGGTGTTGTTGTCACTAATACGTCCATAACACAGTTGAAATTCTGGTTTTACAGATGATACGTGTCCGGACCGTGGCGGGAATACCTTATTACACCCGGACAGGGAAATCATTTAAGGGGCAGGTGAAAGATCGTTTCCTATTGGCTGACTGCAGGGCTGTACTCAGTGGGAACTACAGGTGAGTAACTTAATAGTGTTAATGACGACTGCACTCGATGCCAGTTATTCTTTAAATGCAAATATTCTTTGCCTCCATTGTTCTTTATGTTTGTTATAGTTTCATGTGGTCCTATGAGAAGATCCACCGCTGCATCGCCCACCTCTTCCTCGGGGAGCTTGTTGCCACCTTCGATGAGGAGTTTCGCATTCTCTATGCTCAGTCACAGCCTGTAGTCATTGACCCAAACAATACAGCACTTACTGTCTCTGAGACTAGCAGCACCAGCAACTATTTAAGCACCCAGTTGGGATTAAAGAGGTCCCAATCTTTGCGTAACCCAATAGGTTACCGAAGGCAGCCTGAGATCCCCTCTGGTTTCCCCTACGGAGACTCTGATCGTAACCCTGTGCTTCCTTTCCGGAGGAATGATGCGTTTCGTCAAACCATGGAACCCGGGCCAGGAATTACTATTGGAAAGTATTCACAGCAACAGTTTCGTCTTCAGCAGTCGTTCCTGGAACAGGGACGGTCCATCGTGTCCAGGAAGATGGAGATGAGTGCCAGTGCCTTCAAGAGGCACAGCTATGCAGAAGGAACCCAGGAAACCTACACATCTTCAAGACAAATTATGCAGCACAGAGTCATGAACAATCTGGATGAGACAGACTTCCACAGGTAGTAAAACCTTTAATACCTACTGCTGAGATCAGAATAATGCAGAATTATCACATGAACCATAAATCATGCATGTTTTTATGTGTAAATATATCCATTTATTAAGCAACAAACAATAACTGCTGTACTTTCATTACAGAGAACAGATTCAAGGCAGCCATTACTACAGTGAAGGACCCGGGCCGGGTTCTGGCCATGGACACTTCGACAGACTTCGAGGCCGTCCTCCACACCTCTCCATTGACCAGTATTCAGACTCAAGCTATCGCTCAGACCTGGAGCCTCCACTTGGACAGTATGGCAGAGACTACTTTTCATCTGAGGACCTGAGAGGACTCGAGGGCCACAATGCCCCTCCGTTAGCTGGGAGGTATGGGGGTGGATCCTCCCATAAGAGGCCAACCATAGGCCAGGCGTATGCCTGTCAGAGCTCACCGACACAGCTCCACCCACCAGACAAGAAACAGTTTAACAAACAATTTGACCAAGAACACGAGCAGGACTCAAGTGTAAAGCAAGGCCTGAGAAGTTGGAGAATCCACTCCTATCTAAACAATTGTGAGGATGGTGGAGAAGAAGGCCTGACTCAACCTATAGGTCCTGATGCTTTTGATGAGCCTCCTCAAGCTGAACAACCAACTGAAACTGAAAGTTCAGCTCCACGCTTTGGAATAAAAGAGCCACCAAATGTTCCCCCCAAGCCCAGACCTGATATCTTGAGACCGCGCTTTGGAAAACCTAAACTACCTGAGAGCAGCGATAAAGACTCTGGCCTACCAACATCCAAGGATCTGCTTCCTTCCCGTCTTGTACTGGAGAGAAAAGGAAGGGATGAGGAGAAGGAAAAGGAAAGAGAGCCAGAGAGGAGTATAACAAGGGAGGGGGGTGCGGATGTGGAGACAAAAGGTGCTCCAGACATCCTTCTGTCCAAACATGAGTCATTCCGCTCACGTATTAACCCTCTTCTTCAGCGCAGCTCTCGTCTGCGTTCCTCACTTATATTCTCATCTTCCAAGGCAGAGATACACAGTGGTAGCTTAGGTCTAAAGCCAGCCACGGAAGAAGACGAGGAGTTAGATTCAGTGCGCACCTCCTCCATTGTGGCTCAGATCCTAGAAAAGAGGAGGTCATTAACTCGTGAGCCTTTTGAGTGGCGAAGGAAAGCCGAAGAGAAGGAGAAGGAAAAGGAGAAGGAGAAAGAAGAAAAACAGGAGAAGGAAAAGGAGATACGATTAAAAGATGAGATTAAACCTAAAGAGGAGCCTAAAAAAACTCATGAAGAAGCAAAGACAACATCCAGTATTAAAAAACCTGAAGTCACAGCATCATTATCTTTGAACATGAATGACCCAGTCAACCGACTGGAGTACTTCAAAGAACTGGCTGCCAAGAGAAAAGCCTCAAAAGCAGAGACAGAGCCATCGCTAAAAGCCCCAGAGCCCGCTGAAAAAAAGCCAGATCTTTCGGATAAACCTCCTCCCAACATTACGATGACTTCAAAGGTCCCAGCTGTGACTCTCAGCCCAGGAGAACCTGAACCCACAAAGCCAGACATCTCGGCAAAACTGGCAGAGCTTAATACTCGCAGACCTTCAGTCAGTTCATCAAAACCACCGATAATATCTGCCAAGCCTTCTGCAACCTCATTGAAGCCTTCAGAGACAGTGCAATCTCAGAAAGAGGAGAATGCATCAGAGGGTCAAAAGAAAGACATATTCAAGTCTCTAAAGCCTCTTCCTTCACCTAAGATATTCAAGAAGGATCCGTTGAAGCTTAAAGGCCTGAATCCTCGTCGCATCTCCTGTGGCGAGGAGATTCTGACCACAGACGCTACAGATGCAGAGAAGAGTGAAATGAAAAAGAGCCGCTCTCACAGTTCTTCAACTCTGTCACATGATGACTCTAAGGAAGGGCTGCAAAAGGTTATGGGATCTACCACGTCCATCAACACAATTGGTGAGGGAAAGGGTGAGGGTAAGACACTCGACTTCCTAAAGAAGCAGACTCAGAGGCTAAAGGGATTCCTGGGACCCAAGGATAAAGAAAAGAAAGCCTCAGGAGAGGACAGGGGCATGAGTACAGTCATAGAAGTCACTGACGATTCAAGCAAAAAACAGAGCTCATCATCTAAAGATACAGTGTCTACCACTGCTGATCAAACCTCAACCAATCATAAAACATCCACTGGAACATCTGTCTTATCCCGATACCAGCCCGCAGGCAGCTCTGTTCTGTTCAGTAGCAACTTACGAGATGACACCAAAGTCATTCTTGAGCAAATCTCCGCCAACAGCCAAAAGAACCGCCAGGACCGGGAAGAAACGGGAGGGGACAAAGCTGGAGATGCTGGAGATAAAGGAATGGAGAGACAGAACTCCATAAAAAGGAACCGATTTCTGCGACCGCAGGGCAACAACCAGGAGCGGGAGGGACTGCTGAGGAGGATAGAGAGCCTGAGGAAGGAGAAGAAGGTCTACAGCCGTTTTGAGGTAGTCTATCACAGTAAGGGAGATGTTTGCAGCGTAGATGGGAAAGCGATATGACCAAAAATAAATTAATAAATACGCTTAGGTGTAAACCACCAAAGTAGTAAAGCCAACAGGGGAATCAGGGTTGAGATTAAAAATTACATATTTTTAAATGTGCTACATAGCTACATAAATAATTAAAAATAGTCTTTATTCTCAAAAAACAGCAGATGAATGTTATAAATTAGTGTTTAGCTTTAGAGCAGTGAAAATAATTTGATGGACTGGCTAAAATGTGATTGTCTTATTTATATATACAGTGATAGACTGGAAAAACCACAGTGCATCACTGTTATGGATTATTGTATTACTCTTTAAAGAGAATCTGTTTTCAGAATAAATAATTAACTGATTAAACTGAACAAATACAAGCGTGATTAAGCCACACAGAGCACGGTACGTCCGGCTAAAGGCACAGAATAATGACATCGGGCAGGAGAGGGAGGAGGTAAAGAGATTTCACTGTTATCCCTGTTGTTCTGTTAACAGATGGGGAATAGCCTGGGATAACGAAACATGGAGGAGCGACCTTTTACACGGAAACTATTTATGCAAGACTATCAAAAACATCCACTGCCCACGTGTGCCAACGACACTGTGAGAGTACCTCTGGGGCTTAACACTACAGCATTTTCTGGATTTTCACAAGAAGCAATAAAACTTGAAGGGACGATGTAAAAAATGGTGAAAACAAACTAAAGTCATTGAGTTTGGAATGTGCCTTTTTGCCAAGACCTTGTTCTGATCTTTTTCCTTATATGGTGACTGTGAGAAACAGGACTCTACTTGGATACTGGCTCGATGGGCCAGTACGTGGCTCAAAAAGGTAGCACAGTTTACCTATAAATGAGTTTTTGGGAACGGGACTAAGAAGAAAAGGGAAAGAGCACCTGTTGCACCTGAGAAGCATAAAAGCATATGACGTGCCGGTCACAAAACACGGCAGAATATGACGACATGTGCACAGTACCAGTGTTGTGTGCAGGTGACTTTGTAGCTGGAACTTGCTTGAAACTGAATGGGAGAAAGTGTCTTTGTGGATTCACCATGTGCCAGTGGCCCATCAAGGGTATTGCCAAAGCTGGAGGGGTTATTATTATTATTATTATTATTATTATTATTATAATCCCGGACAAATAAGCAAAACATAAGGATATGTAAAGGAAAGCGAGGAGGATCTGATGAAGGGTGAAAAGGTTAGAGAATTTATTCCTTTACATAAGGATATGTAAAGGAATTAAAAGCGAGGAGGATCTGATGAAGGGTGAAAAGGTTAGAGAATGTCAGTGAAATTATAGAGTGTGAAAAGTGTGGGCAATAAACAGAATCAGAAAGTGAAAATGTTGGGGCAGTACCATTTAGATGGATGGCAGAGGCTGTGGTGAACTTTACACACTTCAGAGCTTTCCATTAAGTCATACACCCACTTCTCAGGGTGGAAAATAAATAAATAACCATTCAGAGAGGAGACCTAGGAGCTTTCATAGAAAGAGGAGTGGTGTTTATGTGTACTAGTGTTTGCTTCATGTAATGTAAATAAATATGCAAGATTTCCAGTTGGGTTGAATCACTGTAAAAAGAGGTTTTTACTCGCCCCGTGTCTCTTTCCTTCTTGAAATTTTAAATCAGGCATTACCTCTACAAGAAGGCATACAGGAAAGAACAGGTATATTACGCAGTACTGGAACAGCGCCATGCCTCCTTACATAACTCACTTAACTCCTGAGACCTACGCCCTGCGCAGGATTCCTAACTCCTTTGTTGGTCTGCAAAATCTATTAAACCAAAGACTTACTGGCCCCAATGCTGCCTGATAGCTCAGCAGGGCATCAAACCACTTATGGTTCACCGTGTTTTTGCTGAGTACGTCAAAAGATTGAATGATCTATTGTATGTCTGTATGAATACTTCTGGGTGGGGTGACACTGTTTTCTACACAGGATTATATTGTAAATTTTTATATTGAAAAAAGGGGGACTGTTTATATTTTAAGTGATAAAATAGATCGTGATCACCCTCACTGTGCTCTCAAAGTGCCTTGTGTTTATTTTTAATTATTTTAATTAATATGTGAGCATGTAGTTTGGCTGTAAAAAAAAAAAAAGCAATTGGCATTAATTAGGGAAAGTCAATGTTGCACAGGTTTAATGTGTTCTTTTTTTTAAGCCTCAGATAGTATTACATTGTGTTTGAAATACTGCAACAAACTCTTGCATTAAATCTCTTTAAAACCGAATGTGATTGTGGCTCTGTGCATATACATAAATATATACACGGTAGGTGTGCACGTAAATGGCAGTAAATGGTTGTACTACTTTCATTTATAGACCTCTAAGATTTCAGACAGATGAGAACAATGTTACAATAATTTAAAAAGGCTTTATAGTTTTTAAATTTATGGACACAATAAATAATATCACAGTTATACGCTGAACATCGTATCAAACAGATGACAACCGATGGTACGTCTCTATGTGGAAAACACCAACAGATAATCCAGGATTCATGCAGACATCAACCTACAACAAACAAGCTGAAGCCTCACAGAACAACTCATATGAAAACATCAAATACTCAGAAATACCCAGAGAAAAACAGCCATATATGCAGGACTAAATAGAGCTTTGTAGTCAGATATCTCAGCTGGGTGTCAGCTCTATAAACAGCCACTACATTTGCAGGATTCTGCAGCCTTCAGGCTGATGAAGCTGGTATAAGTGGGATTATTACCTCCGATTCTTTAAATCAAAGTAAGTTTACACCTCCTGAGTCTCTGCAGCTGCTCCCTCAGACTGCTTCTGGTTCTTCATCTCTTCCAGCTCCTCATCGAGGTTGTGCAGCTGGGCCAGCTTTAGTTTTTCTGTCAGAATCACAGAACGAGATCAGACTGAAGGTGCTGGAAAGCGAAAACAAAAGCTGTATTTATGCACATAAAAACAAAAATGTTTGACAGCATTTGTACTTAGAGAAGAATGTGTGAGGATGCTTACCAGCTGCCAACAGCTGGCTCTTCGTATTCTCAGCACTCTCTAATTCATCTGGGAGTCTCTCTGGAGTCTAAGTAATGATTTTGAGGTTATCAACAATATAAATAAGTCACATTTGAATCTTTCCACATCAGAGATCTGGAGAAAAATAAAACACAAGCACTTACAAAGACGTAGTGCAGATTCTTGTGCTGCTCTATCAGCTGATGAAGCTGGTTTTCAAATCTCATCCTGCAGAAACAAGGGTTTGTAAACTTATACGACAGCCAGAGGTTTTTCACATAAAACAAATCATTGCACTATTAAAAGGTACCGCTGCTTCCGGTGTTTAAGCTTGAGCTCCTGGATGTCATATCTATACTGCTCCAGCAGCTCCTCACTTTTCTTGTTCAGCTGTAACTGTCTGAAACACACACGCACAGATATAAACAGTAAACATCTGCACATTTTCATTATTACGGTTCATCGGTTACTGATTTTAAAACAAAAGTAAGACAGCACATGTAATATTTTAAATCCAAAACAGCATTTGTCACTAAATAAAACATGTAATTATATAAATGATTACATAATTTAGCCTCATTATGAGGTTGAATCAGTTTCCCAGACATGGATTGAGCCCTGTCTTAAATTAAAAACCTATTTCAATGGATATCCTCACTGAATTTTCCCTCTAGGACTAGGAGTAACCCATGTGTGGGAACCTGGCTGCTAATAAAGTTTCAAAATGAAATAAATGCACAATTCTTCAGGAAGAAGTCGACAATTCTCAGTTTCACCAATTGATCCTGGCCATGTCAACATGTTTATGTCGGTTCATCTTTTTCCTGAGGTTTTGTGCAGGTGCTGCCTGCAAGGTTATTACAGTTACCTAAAACTACACTGAAAGCTGAAACTTGATGTGAAAAAACATTTAAGATATATAAGATATAAAAACTTTGTTAAGGTTCCACACAAAACAACTTACCAGAGGGGAAAAAAAAAAAATATCCAGGATGTTACAAATGATAGATTACTGCCATCTAGTGTTAAACATCACAAACACACTAATGAGGCCCATTGATGGTTCAGGGTCAGCAAAGCGCTCTCGTTATGGCTGAACACATTCAGTAGTGCTCTTCATACTTTCAGCGTGGAGCTCACCTGGCGGCGTCCTGCTCAGACTCTTCGCACTGAAACTGCAGCTTACTGCACACCTCTGAAGAAAAACACCAGTAACTACGTTCATCAGTGGGCTCATAGTTAACGCCTGTACACTTAGAAAAGATGAACTATATGTGTAGGATTGTTTGTCACTAGCATGTCTACCTTCTTTTTCTTTGTGGATCGCCTCCAGTTGGAAGGCTTCAGTTTGTACTGTGAATCAAGGACAACATCTCAGCTGCCGGTTTAGTAAAGACTGTATGAGGAACAAATTAAATCTGCAGTCATTTTGTGTCTTACAGGTTTCCAGCTTCTTTAGCAGTGAGTCACTGACTGACTTGATCTTTATGATTTCTTCTTCCAGGGCTCTTTTACCTTGAATTTCAGACAGAGTGACTCATGCATGACAGCGGCACAGCATTACAACACAAAACCAAACAGGAAAAAACACAGGTAAGATTTCACCAAACTAACAATCATTCTAAAAACACCTTTTAAGATAATTACATTTAACATTAAGGAAATCAGAATGGCTCTTAAGGGGTGTTGCTGTTCCCCAGAAGAGGGAGATACTAATCATATCTCATGGACCTCCATTCATCATTTTCTGTAACTCCAAAAATGGAGTAACAGGTAAGGATATACCTCACTGACGATAACCGGCTGATCCGCCTAAGAGCTGCTATCAACACTGCACATAGATGTTTTACTCACGGTTTTAAATCTTCGTGTAAATGTTTAACACTTAATTTCTGCATACACCGCTATAACCTGGACGTGTATTATGTACATTTGTAAAAAATTTAAGCTCTAATTTCTACTATTTATGTTAAAGTAAACGAGGAAGCGCGTGTTCATTAGCATATCGCCATAACCTGCGCTCTCATTGGTGCGCATCAATAACGTTTCTATCCCACAATAACAAACCCGTTAAAGTGTTTTTCACGCTGTACGTGTGTGTGTCATCACTCGTTGACACCTGAAAATTACACACAGTCGCCTGCTAAATAGGTTTTTTGTGTAATAGAAGAAAAAAATATGCGCGGTTAGCCGGCGGAAGCGGAAAGTGTAGTTTGACAAAGGCTAACCAACGTTTCAAGATAACTCCCCCCCTCCCCCCCATCGGGATGTAGCTCCGTTACGAGCTGCCATATATACTGGATTGTACTAAACAAATGATATGTGGTTACAAGCTTAGTGGTCCCACTGATTAGGTGAACGGGGTCATGATTCGACAGATAAACAGGACATTAACGGTAGATTTATTCAACAGCCACAGGACTTAATACAATGACACACTCGCGCGTCTCTTGCGCAATTCAACACGAAGTCGGAAGAACGCGACAGCGAGTTCGCTTGGTTTACACGTATTCTTTGATTAAGCTAACGATTTACTGTTAAGTGAAAATGAAAATACAACAAAACCAGGTCAACACGGCTTCCGATAAAGCTCAGACTTTAAAAAAAATATATATATACTTTGAGGAAAAAACATTGGCTGCTTCACTGCTTTCTTAAAACTCAACAACGCGTGTGATCAAATAAAGAAAATGTGGCTTAATTTCAAAACTTTTGAAATCGGTTTGAAATGTTAAACTGAGTCAAGTCTAATAAAAAAAAAAAAAATATTGCGTGTATATTACTTAATAAACTTACACTGATATTAAAGAAACAAAAATAGATGTTGCTATTGGCACATTATATATCAGCTTTTCTCTTAAGTAAGACGTATCAGCAGCTGATGTGTCAGGTCAGTCATACAGTACCATGTTTGAGCCTCCCGAGTTTGCTCATCAGCTGCTCAACCTTTGGCTCCTGCATTTCTCCACCTGATTATAAAAGTGCATGGAAACACATCAGGCTCCAGATTTGAAAGTTTATCAGTATGCTGTGAAACTTGAACCAGTTTACCTCCTCTCAGCGGTTTGACATTAATCATGTCCTCAATGCTGAATCCTGCCATGTGATAAAGTGAAATGTTATGAGTCACAAAAACTTGTTTTACCTTTCCATAATGTTCTAACTTACTGTGCTTATGAGCTGGTAATGAGTAAAAATAAAGGATCACTTTTAGAAATGTTTACCTTTACTTGAAGTCGCACTTATTAGACACATGGTTGCCACCTTACAGGTTTTCTGTACAGGTTTTGTCACTGGACAAATGAAGTCAAGGAGGCACAGCTTTACCGCCTGAACTACTGCACTATTTTCCACTGTTAACTTTCTCAGTTAACAGTGGAAAATAGTCATCTGCATCAGTAGTTATGACACCTGGAGTTCCACAGGGGTCTAATCTTGGGGCCTGTTCTTTTTTTCTTTGTACATGTCATCTTTGTACAAGTCACTGTTCCATAAGAAGGCTCAATGAGTGCATTTTGGACATAAAAAAAAAAAAAAAAAAAAATTGGATGTCCCACAGTTTCTTACAGTTAAATGAGTTCAAAACAGAGGTCATATTGTTTGGCCCTCCACTACCAACTGAGAGCTTGGAGGATAACCTGGGCTCTTCAACTCCTTTTATTAAAACAGGTTAAAAACTTTGGCTTAATCTTTGCCACAAATTTGAAATTCAACAAACAAATCAATGCTTTCTTCCAGCTCAGAGCAATATCCAAACTGAAAACTTCATTCAAAGCAACAGATTTGGAGAAGGTTATATATGCTTTAGTTTCATCTAGACTGGACTACTGCACTGTATACTGGAGTCAGTCAATCACCTCTTGCTCGTCTACAATTAGTCCAAAATGCTGCGGTCAGATTACTGACTGGGACAAAAAAAAAGACAGATCACATTACTCCAGTGTTAGCAGCCTTACACTTGCTCCCTTGCATTACAGAATCCAGTATAAACCTGCATATGTTGTTGATATACTGTGTCCATACATTCACTCGAGATCATTAAGGTTCCCAGTCCAGGTTGAAGCCTTCGCTGTCAGCAAGGTTATTATAGTTAACTAAAACTAGATGTGAAAAATCTTTTTAGTTTACTAAAATAAAAATAAAAACTAGACTTTTGAAAAAGGGAATTTGGAAAACTGACTAAAATTAAATAAAAAATTTAGAGGAAATATGCTTAGTTTTAGTATCTGTTAGTTTGACTTGACCTGATGAGGCATTGATGGACATGTTTATTGAGACTTTGGATGTCTATAAGACTGAGAGTCAACTGCTTTCAGAAAGTTATGAGTTCTTATTATATTACCTGTACTGATTTTGCTGAATCTTGCCTATGACACACGTCCTCTGTACAATAATAATTAAAAAGACTAAGACTAAGACTAAGACTAATAAAAACTAAGCTAAAACTAAACATTTTCAAACAATAAAAACTAAACTGAACTCTGGAAACGAACTGAATAAAAAACAAAAAGTCAAAATGGAATAAAAATGAAAACTAATTAGAAAATACAAAACTATAATGACTGACCTCAGAAGTGCATCAGCGGTGGCTGGAGGACAGGCTGTTGTTATTTTATGTAGCTTTAATTTGTAGGAACCCTTTAATTTTTGATTTATTTATATTTTATTGTAAAACACTTTGGTTTTAAATGTGTTATACAAATAAAATCTACTTACTATAGTTAGCCAAGTGGAAACGCGAGCTTACTTTTAAGCTAATCTAAATCTAACTCTTAAGGCTTCTTTTGACTAATATCAGTGACTATTTTATTTTATTTTTTTATTTTAGGGTGACAGTAGAATCATTTACATAGAGGTTATATCTGAGGGGTCATGTACTTTATGACTTTTGCAGATAGGAAGCCAACAGCCGTTTAGCGTTTATGAAAAGAAGAAAAAAAAAAAAAGACTTCTTGTAAGTTAATTTTTAAATCTGTTTAAATTAGTCACTCCAGCTTTAATTTACTCCGTCTTACCGTCTACATCACTCATGTTTATCCCGACCAGGCCTTCTTTTCTTTAACTATCTGACAGCTTAACCGAGGAGCTAACTTTCTCCTCTCTGCTCCTCACAGGAAGGAGGTCAGCGCGTGCGCAGTAGTGTCCCCTCTGTATTGATTTATCGCTTAAACTCAGTGTTACAGTATAAAGCATAAAATTACTGTTTGTATATAAATGTTTTTTAATTAACATAAAGCATTAATGTTTAAAATAATGCATCCAGTTCATGACTGTTGGAGTTTATTCTATTAAATAAAAAACTTATAGGTGGCGCAACTGACTAAGAAGAGTGTTAAGTGGTGTTCAAGCGATAATAAACTCAAAAATAAAATAAATAAAATCAAAATTTAGAGATACCAGCAGTTTTTAAAGCTGCTAAAATAATTAAAAGAATTTTGTCCAGCAATTTGCATGTTCTCAGATGTCAGGGGGGAACAAACATAAACGAGGCTTTTATTATGAATGTTTAAGGATGTTTCATCATCCCGAGGACCCCATGGGTCTTTATGTCTGACTAAAAAGGTTTGTTGTGGTCTCTTAAATAAATAAATTCAACTTGTATGCAGGCTGCTACACTCTCCATGTCAGATGGTACAACAGATATAAAACTAGGAAAACATGATCTTATTCTAAAATATTGATTTCAGTTAAAAACTATTGTGGATGCTCTTGGTGCCAAACAAAAATTAATACATGTTCAAGCAGAAGCCTGTTTAAACTGAATATACTTGCATGACTCACTTAATTAAATTGATGTTCTTTCAGACCCTGAGATTAGAGATTTAGATTTCTAAAAAGCCCATTAGTTTTATTTAAAATGTGTTTACAGAATAAACTACAAGTCATAAATTGAATAAATCATGTCAAATAGAAATGATGTACTTGGACATAAGCTAAAATTTTGGGTTATTGCAAAATTTCAAGCTTTTTGTTTTTTGGCAATTTAAAGTTATTTTCTCAGCATTTTGAGTTAGTCTCAGTCCGACTCTAACCCAAACCCCTAATTTTGAATTAATAAGTCAAAATTTCGAGATACCGAACTCTAAATTTTGACTTATGGACGGCGTAAGAATTTTTTTTCAGTGCTGGAACAAACCTTCCATAGAGTCAACCTATTGGATTGGCTGGTTTTGTTTTATCAGGAAAAGAAAAAAGTTTTTTTTAATGAGGTTCAGGGTGTTACAGTTCCTTTATCTGACCTACAGCAACATCTGAAACACAAAAATCAACACACAAAAAGCTCAACCT
>VUQS01002087.1:0-12853 GCA_015108495.1 Heterochromis multidens | reverse complement strand
TATGATATTCTGTCCATAAACATTAGAGACTGTTAAATCTTTGTAAGTGAGTGACTTACAAATTCAGCAGGGGATTAAATAATAATTTTCCCCACTGTATATCCATCACAATACTTCCTTTTCCTCACTTTCTTCAAACTGTTTTTTTGCTGTCTAATTTTTTCTCACATTATCTAACTTTCTGTCTCTCTGTCCTTGTCTGTCTAATTCTATTTCTCTGCTGTATAACCCTAATGTTTGGACCTGTCTGAGGAGGCCCATAGAGAACCAATTAGATGAAGGTTTTTATGCTTTGCAGTTGAGACACTTTTGCAAAATTTGCACTTTCTCTTGGACAGTGTTTCTGTCACTATCAAGATTAAAACTGGTGCTTGAAGGAAAAAAAACTAGTTTGTGTGTCTAACAGACTAACAGTTTAAAAAAACTGTAGCATTACTGTACTATTTTGTAAATAGGAAATTGGAATTTATTAAAAAAAAATCTTTATTAGGTTCTTTATTAATTCTTTCTGCGTGTATGTAAATGCAGTAAAAGCCCCAAGATGACAGCTTTTAATACCGACCCTGGTAGCATGAGAGCTTCTGTACCACTCAGAATGATTTTTTCTTCTGGGATTTTCTCTCTATCATTGTAGAGTCTTTACCTTACAATATAAAGCACCTTGAGGCAACTTTTGTTATTTGGCACTATATAAATAAAACTGAATTGAATTGAATTCTGTCCTCACTTACCTCCTCCAAAATATCCTTGGTATTATCTTTTTACCTTGTCTTTAATCTTCTAAATTTTTTACACCACTACTAAAGTACAAAAATATGACAAGGAGGGATAAAAATGGCATCTACCCAAGCACAAATGATGTCTAAATCACTGCATTGCCTTCCAAAAAAAACTATTTAGCATTTAATGTTTATTATTATTTTTTTTTTGGTTTAAAGCAGTTCCCGCCATTCTTCCACAAAAGTCAAAGTCAGTGGTCTTCTAGATTAGTTTCTCCAGACTGTGATTAGTTATCACCAATCTGTGACGCCCCTGTTATATGAAACTGAGAAAAATGGGTCACAGAGTTGTGTCAACTTTATCTAGAATAGACAAGAATTCGAACATGTGTGATTACCTTTCTTTACTTTGATATATATATTTTTTTAAAAAACGTGCCCCTTTACCCATTTTTGCACAAGTCACCTGAGTTTCCCAGGTGTCTTTCTTGCCAGAGTGAAGAGTGTATTTCCATAACACTATGGTCAGTAAGTAAGAAGTGCCACCTATAGAGCTTAACAGTGAGGTTCCAGAAGTAAAAACTGCATTCATATTCTCCATAGGGATTTTGATTATGAGCAGTAGTGTTGTAACCATCCAAAATACACTTACTATGAACTAGGACATTCCGAAATGATGGTATGTGCTCCTGTAGAAACCACAAGTCTGTATGAAATCAACCGCGTTTTCAAATCATGGAAAATAACTATTCTACCCACATTTGGAAATTGAAACAGCAACATCTCGGATAGGTGAAGGTTGCCGTTACTATAGAAATGTTCAAACCTGTAAACATCAAGTTGCTTAGTAAGCACTACATTTCAGAAACCACCTGAGTAGTGATTGTAGTCAGGAACAAAGCACTGTACTGTATCGATAACTAGGCTATACTTTACTACACACACACAACATAAAATATATTCGAAAGTATTATTTTACAATACTATTATTAACTATATAAACACTACAGTAATGAACAGGATTAGATTCAAGAAGGTTGAAAGCCATTCGCTGTGGAATCTAGGATTTGCAGTGGATTATGGGATGAGTAGTTCCTTCACTGTTAAAAGTAATTATGTACACAGTCTTGTACTTTTGCCTTTTTTTCACATTCCAAAATAGTCATGATTCAACTCGTAGTTGGTTGGCTTGATTCAATGCTTGAAAGTCTTTATAGGAGGATTTTCTGAAACGTCAGTGGAGAGAATGAATGGGACATTCACTTCCAGAACTGAAACCCTTAAAAAAGTAGGTAGTCACTGTTGAGCTTCATACAGTGCTCTGTACGAAGCTCTAAACATTAGGCAGTTAAGATGCAACAGTGTAAGACAATGTAAGCATGTAAAACTGGTGTCTGATGTGGTTAGCCTACTATAACAGTATATTATCTGAGCTTCAGATTGTTCACTGGCATGTCACAATTCTATGTGTCTTGGTGTACATAGTAAATTTATTTTGTTTGAAATGAACATCTACTATTATAATATAATATAATATCTACTATTATATCTACTATCATGCTGTATGTGTAAACAGTAGTGAAACAGTATGGAGTTCACCTATTGTACACTTCCTAAATACAGACAGTCAAAAGCATGCACACACACACACACACACACACACACACGCACACACACAGACACACACACACCTCCCTTCTCTTCAGAACTGGGCCGCCTGGGTCCATACACTTTGAATTTATTTCCAAATGGACTGATACCAAAGCATGTTAGACACACTAGGATGCTCTGTGGTGCAGCAGCCTAAGACATACCTTGTACTCAAGATTTTGTGAGTTTGACTCCAGCTTTTGGCATTTGCCATCCAACTTCTCTCATCCATGTTCTTCCCAATTTAATTTTCTCATTCTCTCCTTTTACCCCCTGTGTCCCATTTTTTCCCTCCAAATTTTGCCTTTCATTTCAGAGTGCTTCACTGGCATGAGTCTTGTTTGCCACTGCCAGAGCCTCTTGTCTCACATTGCCTTTCTAACCCTCTGTGTGTGTGTTAAACAACAATCCCTTTAATCCCACTAGTAATGGTGTGTATTGGGAGAGGTATCAAACATGACCACTGGGGTTGGTTCTTTGGCCGAGTTATATCCATGAAAAACAAGGATTCAACACATGTCCAAAAGCTTTTTGGAATCTACTGTGGAAAATCTGTTTTCTAAGACACAAATTAAAAGGGTTCATATTTACATAATATATACATGCAAGTTTAAGGAAATATGAAAAATAACATCAATTGCACAGATACACTGTCCATTTACTAAGTCCATAGACATGAGTGTTATATTTGACTGCTAATGTAATGTAGTACATGTAGAAGCCATCTCCTGTAGGGCATATTTAATTGTTTGACCATCCATCCAGCCATTTTCCTAACCACTTGTCCAGCTGAGGGTTGTTGGGGGGCTGGAGCCTATCCTCATGTGGTCGAGCAGACCTAGCGTCTCTTTGGAGGGGCAGAGGTCAACCTTTTCACGTCGAGGGAGTCGACACACTGCCATCTGTTTTTCTCCCTGCAGGACGCCGATCCACCTCTGGGGTGGGACTTGGGCGTCACCCCTGGCCCCAGACTGTCCTCTACGCCTTCCCTCCATTCCCTCTCCTCCAGCTGGTCATCCGCCGAGTCCAGACTAAAGAGATGAGACTGATCCTGGTGGCCTCTCTTTGGCCACACATGCCGAGGTTATCAGTGATCCCACCGCTCGTGAGCGGAACATCGTGGGGGCTCCCAGTTTCAAGGGACCTCCTGTCTCAGATGAGCAGGATGCTATTCAGCCCCTTTCCTGCAAGGCTCAGACTGATGGCCAAATTTGCAATCTGCAAATCTGCTGTTACCCTGCGAGGTATGGTGGTAATGATCAAGGCAGTTTGTGTCGGTTGCTCAAGACTCAATGAAGACGAATCATCTCTGGTTTCTTAAAGGTGCCTAGAGGCTTACAGTTTGCAGGTCTGGACCCTCAGTTCGCCCATGGGACTTGAATTTAGTCCTCGGTGTGCATCCCCCCTTTGAGCCCCTCCAGGATCCTTATTTGAAACAGTTTTCCTGATAGCCATAACATCCGCCAGGAGGATAAGCGAGCTCCATGCTCTGTCAGTCCACAGGGATTGATGCAGGTTTTTGCCGGAAGGATCGAGAGTTATCCTCCGACCTAACCCTGCATTTCTGTTGAATGCCCTATCCAAGTTCCATCTGTCCTAGTCTGTCGAGCTACGGTTGCTTCCCACTATGGCTTAGACCAGGAGGTAGCTCTGCGCCACGCTGCTCTGTGCCCTGTCCGGGTCTTGACAGAGTATATCAGGTGCACTCAGACCATGAGGAAGACAGACCAGTTCTTTGTCTGCTTTAACCCTGGGGTCTTGGGTCGACCCTTGTCAAAGCCCAGGCTATCCCACTGGGTTGTAGATGCCATTCAGCAGGCGTATGCACTTTAGGGTACTCCCCTCCCATCCAAAGTATGGGCCCACTTGACCCGAGGTGTGGCCACCTCATGAGCCTTATGGAGGAATGCTTCCCTCTCGGCCATTTGTGCGACTGTGATGTGGTCATCTGAGTCCACGTTTTCCAGATTCTACTGTCTTGATATGGCAGCCAGTCCCTTCTTCGGAGAGTGCATGCTGGGTGCATCTCTGCATTAGCCAGCTGGGCGTTATCTCCACAGTTGGTCTAGTGTCTTGTGGGTCGATCAGAGCGGATACTTTGTTTACAGTTTTCCCCCTGTGTCTTCCAGGGTTTTCTTGGTGCCAGTCTTGCATCTTGCAGACTGATAGGCCCTCTGCCTTGACCTGGTTGGCATGAAAATATGTACATTTGTAAATAGTTTGTTTACTTAGAATTGCTTGATTGAAGCTTGAAAGAGAAACTATTCAAAACTGAGAGCACATTCCTTGTTTAAAATAAATAAATGAATAGGTGGATAGCTAATGCGGATAGCTATTTTGCCTTTTTTTTGTAGATTATCTCACTCTGCATATAGGTATTATTGTGAATGCTGACTTTTTCTTTTAGAAGATCTTTCATTGATTATTATCTATATTAATCATATTCTATGGTAGGTGTTACATTTCTGATCAATTCCACATGTAGGTGGCTTGTTAAAGCAAGGTTAAGAAAATGTTTTTCTTGTTTTGACGTCAGTCTCTTTAGGGTGTATTTTAAAGATTTTTGCTGCTTTTGTACACTGAAACTCAAAGGCTTGTATAATGAAGGTATGACAAACAAAGCTTACCCCAGCATCAGTGTGATCTTGTGGGTGTACGTAGCAGATATTTTTTTTGACATATGTGATGCCAGTTGTACTTATAAAAGGCCCCATATCTCACTCACAGTTAGCCAGGGAAAGTTTGACTTGTTCCAGCAAAGCACTGACATTTGAAAGTTGAGTTAAACTTTTGCCTCCCACTGTTCTGCCCTTAGGATGCAAGCACTGAGAACTATGAAAAATTTCCACAGACTGCAAGTACTTGAAAGGTTACATGAATATGAACCTATAATTTATGTTTTTATAGATAACAGACCCACATTTTTGGTCAGTATGGTAATTTTCAAAAAGCAGACTGCCAGTCCAACAACAATAACAAGTCCACCAAAACTGTTTTATTACTTAATCAAAAGGAAAATTGGGATGGATTGCAAAGTCTTTTTTTAAGAGATGAAATTCCACCTATATGGGTGAAAGAAAGACTGGACTGTATTATTATTATTGTTATTAACTACAGGAGTTATCCCCAGTTCACTCCTACCAACATTTGTGTATAAAACTCTGGATAAGTATTTTCGTAATAGCCAAGCAGAGGAGACAAAAGTGAATGAAAGAATGATTCAAATTTAAGTCACAAAACAGCACTGTATGTGGTGCTGGACAGCTGAAATGAAAGGGCTTATCGAGAGATCTATCGAGAAGAACACGACTGCCTATACAACTAAAGTCCCATCTACGTATAGCTCATGATTGGCTGAGATTAGTTTAAATTGGTACCTGCCCACTTCACCTTGTTGAAAAAACATAAAATTAATTGTCTGTTGTCACTACAAGTTAGTAAATTTCATTAACATTCCACTGGCCACATCACTGTGAGTTTTTTACTTGCCAAGCAAGTAAATGTTGTAGCCCTTAAGACTAATATTGGGAACCATACTGCTTTTGACAGATAACTGACAAACTCCTACCTTGATGTTTCACTGAAGAATAGGCAGCCAGCTACTAAGTAACACCGTTGAGGCTAAAAAATAAATCCAATACAGAAGTTCAAAGAATTGCAGTTCCTTGAATGTCCTCGAGACTGGTGAGTCATTCTCCTTAGACTACCAAGTTAAAATGCACGAATTTAGAGCATTAACAAACTTGTTTACAGCCCTGTACAATAAACTACTTTTTGTTCTCCAGCAAATTTTCTGTGCCTGGGGTTTTATTTCTTAATAATAATAATAATAATAATAATAATAATAATAACAATAATAATAATTATTATTATTATTAATTGAACACACTTATTCTGTTAGGGCTTTAAGTTATAATTTGGATGCATTTAGTTGCCAGGTGGGTGTCAGTTATGCAATAAGCGGTCTGCTAGATTTGACATCCTTTGGAGACCAGAGCTAAAGTCGATTGCAGCTTTAAAATACTAGTCCACAACTTCACTTTCATTCTAAACCCGTTTAGCTTTCTGCATTATTTTTTCTCTTACTGCAAAATATTGTTTGGCTACAGCAAGTTGCAGCACTACAATCTCCATTTTTGTTTACATCCGCACCCCCAGGAGATCACATAAGTGGCACATTGCTTCCTTTTCCATTATAATCCAAATAATATCTTTTATCCTTTTTATTTTCAAGCTTTATACTGTGTGCATATTTGAGAATTTACATTTCATGTGCATGATGCAACCTTGAAGTTGATTAGGATTTAATGAGCCTTGCATTAACAATAGAGTATGATCATACCTGTGCCAGAAATAAGCATTTAGGCACAAGAATAACTTATCAAAAATAAATACATCCTTAAGGTTTAAAAACCCCGGTTATCATGTGGTGTAACACTAAAAACTAACTATGGGTTGTAAGCTCCATCCAAAAACAATTTACGTTTTTTTTTTTCATAGGAGGAAAGTCTTAATTGTGCAGCTGAATATTTATCTATAGATTTACTATATCCATAGAATCTTACAGCCACACAGTGATAGGGGACTATGCAATTAGATACAGTTTTCTTTTCTTAACTCCTACTCTATTTGTTTACACACACAGATACAAGGAACTTCCAAGACTTCATTGTTCACTAAAGTTGTGATTTTAAGCAAACAAAACAGAGTGATTATACACACATAAACAGATTTTGACAGAGTGCAATGTATTTAGGAAAAAAATAAACATAAACAGATTTGCTGCCACCAGCTACATACTGTATGAGCTTGTTACACTTTGTGGCACTCCAGTGTCCTTTTGTGATTTCAGTTTTCTCTTACATTTTTATTTAAACTCATAAACACATTTGCATGCATATGCCTACTTGCACGTACATATGTCTATGTAGTTCTGTGACAGATTTCAACTTGGCAGGCCTATAATTGCTTTGGTAACGAAAAAGATAGTATTTAAATGAACTTGCAGAGTATCTGAATGGCAGCGAGAAGGCTTCCTCATTTTGTTGTAGTAATACAGTATATATCACTGTTCTTTACAGCATAAGAGGTGATGGAGCATAAACGAACAGAAACAGCAGCGCTGTGACCAGTTAATGAGGCTCACCTGCACCTGTAATTAAATATCTGCCTCCCTATAAATGCTGGTGGAATAAGCTTGAACTGTAGTGTACAGCTGCTTGTCACGTATTTAAAAAAAACAAAAAACAAAGAACAATGCTGTGCTTGTTAAATTATTGTCTTCATTTCTTAAGTGGAGAACACTTAATTTGAGATCTTTTTCAAATTAAAATACAAACGGAATCAGACTTTTTCTTTTCTTTCTACTGTAGCTGAACTTTTCATAGTATTTTTTTTCCTAAATACACTGCACTCTGTCCATCAGCCTTGCCTAACTTCAGCATCCCATTCACCTGAAGGTAAAAGCAACCTGTCACTATCAGCTGCCCTTCCCCTCCCCAGCTTTTTGTGTTTCCACGCTGTCGCTTCTAAACATGTACTTCATTTAAAGCTCTCCTGGATGATTCTAGGAGTTCAACAAGTAACCTAAACAGGAACATCCTGCCAGTTTGCCTTGCTTCTTCATTCAAGACAGAGATTGCAGCCTGCCTAAAAATTACATTCCACTGACATCACCACTAAGATGAGACATGAGCCAATATGAGACATTCAGGTTGAATCCATCAGCTACATGTGTTTAAATACCTGAAATGTGGGGCTGTACATGTCCCAGATTGACATTAGCTGTCACCGTGTGACAGTTCATGTGTGATCACATTGAACTGGAAGTGGTTTAAGTGTCAAAGGCTTGTTATGCATGTCACTATGAGGAGAAACAGACTTATCTGAAATGTTAAGCCTTCACATTCAAGCTGCCACTTATTGAGTCATACTGAGTTTGTTTGTTTATTCATAACAAACATGCATTTTGTAGGATTTTTTTGTTTTCAAATTGTGTGAATTTCTTCCTTCATGCCTTTTGTGTGTGTATGTGTGTGAGAGAGTGTCACCCCCTGAGAGGTGTGACTGATTCAACCAGACAATGACATTCATGTTCTAACTAGTTTATTCTGCAGTTTCTCTTGCCTGACCCAGATGAAATGATTGTTGACCATATAATTACGCTCACTGACTGAGATTTGTTTGCATGCGTCTCTGTGTGTGTTTAAATTAGCTAACTATGTTAAATGACTGTTAAATGAAGCAGCAAATTACTGTCCTCTCCAGTTGCTCTCATGAATTTACCCATGCACTAAGGCAGATTTTTTTTTCAGCTCTTATTTCTATTTTGCCTCACTACATGTTTCACATTATCACACTTTCCAGCAAACCTGCTGTACTGGTAAAGGTCATGAAACCCATTGACTAAACAACTCTGCTGGTCTGTCCTCCATTAGCAGTAATCCATGTTAGTATCAAAAAATTATTTTGAGGGGAGAGCTCAAGTACAATTTACTGCATGGTTGTTAAGAACATCCCAGTTACTTGTAAAAAAAAAAAAAAAAGAAAAAAGTGTCGAAACAAATAAGTAACACTGCTAATTGGTGTGGCAAGGTTAATTTGTTTTACATAAAACTGGTTAGCACTAGTGTTTAGATTTTAATTTCGAAAATTTAATTTTTACACAGTCCTTTTTTGAGTAATTACCTTTTTTCCCTGTAGAAAGTAACTACCCGTTATGTTACGTTTGTGTTTTCCACAACACTGCATGACATGCATTGTTGTGTAGTTATTTAACATTACAGCTTTACAGGTGCCCATATCGGAACAGTTCCCTTTCCTGAAGAGAAAACAGACAAGTTCTTTCTTTGAGTATTTCCAAAGCCACCATCAAAATTAGAAACATACAACACTGGTACACTGATGTGTTCATAGCCACAAGCCTGTTCTTCTGCTTTTGTTATCTGTTGAAAATCAAGCTTTGGCTGCCTGGTTGGAGTTGGCATACACTTGAGCTTGAGCATCACTCATGGTCTTTTGCCACTTTTTGTTGGCATGATTGGAGGTACTTGGATAGATTTGATTTCATGTTTGCAGTACATTGTTGTTTCTGACCTGGGCACAGTTTCATCTTCTCATTACAGTCTTTTTCCTGCAATAAATTGGAATTTGTGCACATCTCAAATGTTGTAGAACACTTTGTATTTTTTTTACAGTCTCCCACACAGACTGAAGTCAGGGGTAACATGTTTGATTTTTTTTTTTTCATATACCTATTATGCAAACAATTGAAGAAATTATGTAACACAACTGACAGTGTAATTGTTTGATATGATACAGTGATTGAAAACAATTGTACTTGCCCTCTTTATAATGCAAAATAGTTTGCTCAAACACACACACACACATACCAGTAAACATGGATTGATACGAAAAGACAGACAGAAATAAAAAGAGATTGGAGGGGAGGAAAAGGCGTGAAAATATGTGCACCTTAGAGGTGAGACAGAGAGGAAAGACCCAGCCTACACAGAGAGAGAGACTAGCTGTGCCAAATAGGAGAGGGATGGAGACAGCACACGCCTCTGAGTCAGAGCAGCAGGTAGACAACCTCAAAGCAATAAAGTTGGGAAAGATAGCATATCTCTAGTATGATTGAATTTTTGTGGTGGAGGTACATTTGGATATATTTGGATTAAAAAAAAGTGTGTGGAATTCAGGGGATCTGTATGTGTAAGATTTATAAGGTATATTCTTGATATTTAAAGGGAAACTGAAATTACCTTCTGACCAGTAGTAGTAATTGAGAGACAAGGAAGCGCTACAATGCCATAAAGTCAGCCTAGATTAATGAAATCATGTAATTTTAAATTTAAGTACAAATACTGATTTGATCTCAGGTCCTAAATTCCATCAGCTGAGGTTAGTGGTATATTTGAGTTTTTCGCAATGCAATGCTCAAACAAATCAGTGTTCTTCACTTAAGTGTCTGTATGATTCATAGAAAGCAAGATGCTGGATTGTGTTATTATCATGAACATAAACCCAACTTAGAGCAAGCTGGAAAAAAAAAACCAAACAAACATCTGGCTGCTAATTTAAACTATATGTTCTATTGTGTCTCTGGAAAGTTAGGAGTGATATATTAGGCTTCCTCAATATCCCCAAATTTTTGAATCAGTGATATGTTTTTGAAAATTAATATATATTTACAAAACTACTACCAAGACGTCTTTGAGCACTGTCTCCAATGGGACACTGTGGCAAGTATGACTTTGGATAATCTCCCATGTATGAATATGTAGGTAGAATAAGTGGGAAACCAGTGTTCTGTTGATTATAAGTAACAGAAAAGTAAGGAATATATAATAATTCTGTCACAAAGGCAAACATTTAATTCACTTTTTGTCTGACTTGCATACATATCAGTACCTTTCACCTACACAAATGCAGGTGGGCTTTATAAATAGAGGACATTTTAATAACAAGGATATTGCCTTTAATTCAAAATGTTAAGAGTGGTGCCATTTGTCAGAGACAGAGCTAATGATCTGTTCATAATGGAAGTAAAAACATAAACACAAAAAGGAGAAGTCACATGAAAGATGAGAAAATGGAAGACAGCACGTGGGGAAAATATAGGAACTATAGAATAAAGAAGAGACACATATATGGAAAGAAACCATCAAGAAAGCCAGAGATTAAAACAGGGAAAAGAAAGAGAAAGAAAGAAAGGCTCAAGAAAAAGACGCCGGGACAAAACAAAAAAGACAGCGACAAGAGGATTTGCATTCAGACTCTGTCAGACTCTTCTATCAGCCTATTAATTAAAGCCCTTCCTGATTGTTCTAAAAATGAACCAGCCAGTCGGCAGACAACGTCACATGTCATTAAGTCTCTGATTACATCTACATCAAGTCTACTGCTTTTCAAAAAAAAGAAATGATTACAGCTACAGCTATTAAATAAGGCAGAAATCATTACATGTGCTGTCAAGTCAAAAGTTATTAAATAGGCCCGAAAAACAATGACAGTGATGCTGAGTTCTTCTCTCAAATCACAGCCAGAGAGCATAGAGAAGGCAAAAAAGACTGGGTGGGAGTAAGGGAAAAGAAAGAGTAAAAAAGATTGAAAGATATAAAGGAGAGCAGCAAGAAACAGAAGTGTGAGAGAAAATCAAAGGCCTAACAAGCTAACAAAGTGCGATAGACAATTAGCTTTCCATGAATTCCAGACATCTGTGAGTGTCTTTTATTCTCTATTTCCACAGCATGAAATGAGACCAGAAACGTGGATCTCTCTCCGAGCCAACATTGCCCTGCTAATTAAGCAGCACAGACCAAGCTCTGGAGTGCTTTTCTCTCTTGCCATCTTTTTTCTTGGAGGCTTTGGAAACAAATATTCTCTCTGTAGCTTGCTATTCAAGAGAGCATTCAAGAAAATAACATGATGAGGGTTTTTTTTTTTCCTCTCCTGTCTCAAAATTCTGCTCCTGGAACTAAACAATGTTGTTACTTGCGTCTTCTCGCATGTTTGGCTTCAAGCGTATTCAAACACTGCGAATTATGGTAATTATGACTGTGAAAACATTGGAAGACATGAGTAATATTTAATGATCTGGGAAGCAGTTTTATATCAATGTGTTTTAGCCATCATGTCAAGCATGCAGTGTAGGCAATTCATGCAATGAAATAAAAACATGCAAATTCATGCCTATAATTGTACCCTTGTTGTTTGAACCTTACAGAGACCAGTCTTGAAATTCTGGTGACAATTTTCTAGGTAATTTAACGTAGTGGTGCAAAAAAACTTAAACAATGAACCTTTTAAATGTCATTTACCAGTTGTGTAGCATTTTTTTAGTTCAGAGAAAACAATGGCAGGTTTGAACCCAGGACCTTCTTGCTGTGTAGCGACAGTGATAACCTATCCACACTATATGGACAAAAGCACTGGGACAAACCTCGTAATCTTTGAATTCAGGTGTTTTCAGTCCCATCGCTACAGAATGGGACCACTGCTACACATGGCAGCCTTTGTTTACTCCAGGGATCAGCTGATCGCCCTGAGGCCGGCCAGCTTGTCGGTCAGACCTACGGACATACCGGCTGAAATCTGGAGGAAAACAGTCCGTGGATGCAGAGGTGGGGACAGAAGAGGAGAAAGAGGGAGATGGTGAGACGGAGGCTTAAAGAGAGGAGGAGGTATAAGCCGTGTCTCCCGTCTATTATAATGGAGAACGTGCGGTCGCTAGCTAACAAGGTGGACGAGCTAACAGCACTAGCCCGGAGTCAGAGGGAGTATCGGGAGTGTAGCTGATGTGCTTCACTGAATCATGGCTGAACCAGGATATTCCCGATGACAACGCATCTGTTGAAGGCTTCCATGCTGTTTAGGCCGACAGGGACAGCTCCGCGAGTGGTAAGCAGAAAGGAGGGGGGCTTGATGTTCTTGTTAACAACCGGTGGTGTAACCCTGCTACATCTCAATCAAAGAGCGGATTT
>VUQS01002086.1:0-13158 GCA_015108495.1 Heterochromis multidens | reverse complement strand
TTCACAGAAAGCAGGATTTGACACATTGTTGCCATGTGGTGCAGTTTGTGTCTGTTTACATGTTCACGTGAATGTGCGTAGTGTCTCTCTCTCTCTCACACACACACACACATACACACACAGATATTCATTGGTAATTAATGTCTTTTCACTGGGATGGGTGATGTTCCTCATCGCAGTGTTTTAATGAAGTCTTTTGATTGGTTAAGATCAGGTTTGATTGACAGGTGACTGATTAGTTAATTTGCATGAACTTCAAAGATTTTTTTTTTTCTCAAGATGTTAATTTCGTCTAAACAATAGACTGCAAAATGTAGATTTCTTAGTAGAAGTTGGAAAAAATAATTGGAAATTCATCCACAGGGCAGAGCTACACTGGACTCTTCACAGTTTGCAGTGATACTGCTGTCCCTTCTTTTAGCCGAAACTTGTTAGTGTTGTTAGTGCTTAACTTTTAAAAAAAAGGAAAAAAAAAAAAGTTACACAAAGAAAATAGCAGAAACATGAGGCCCATCTGAAATTCATTCAGATCCAGAAAGCCCCACAAAAACAAATCCTAGAAATTTAATCTCTCTTCACCTCTACGATGTCCAATCACCTTAGAAAAATAAAGCAAAATTCAGACTACTTGACGAAAGATTTGTCCACCAAAGCCAAGTATTGCATCTGGAATCTTTATTTATATTGCCTCAACAGTGTTATATGGGTAAAAGAGAACAAGTTTAAGAGCCACAGGAAAGCAAAACTTGACATATGTCTGTGCAATCTGATGTGTACTTTGCTTAATGTGCATACTTCATGCTTTATGAAGCACTTGAAGTTTGTCCATCTCGGGTCATGTTCTGTTGGGACCTTGCTGTATATATGCTGTATTTTTAGTTGGTTTTGAAACTAACCTAATAAACAGTTTCCTAACATGTAATAAAATGTCCCGCTTAAAAGAAGACGAGGAGGGAGAAGAAGTCTGGTCAAACCGATTTAACGGTTAGAAAAAAAAGTTTAAATATCAGCATAATATGCAGATAGGTGACAAATGAAAGTGCAAACCAACTTAAATGTCTTTGAAAGGTGTTGTTCCCTCATATGATGGTCTGATGATGGTAGAGAAGAGCTCTGCATTAACACGTCAGTCCAAAATTTTCCATGAGTGTTCAGCTGGGTTGAGATCAGGTCGCTGTGAAGGCCGCATCATTTTCTCCTCACTTTAGGGGCTGGGGTTCAGGTTTTTCTCTTTTAAATTGAGACATTTGCATGACTTGTGTTCCAAACATCCTTTCTCTTCCCTCCAGCTGCTCAGAGTGAATGTAAATCAAAGATTACAGTCTTCTTTGAGGTTTACCTCAGGTTTCTGTCCGTCTCATAACAGCCCTCATGACACACAGCCGAGTCAGTGGGCCCTCTTGAAAACCTCATTAACACAATGTTAATATATTTCCCAGAGTGCCTTTGTGTTTTTTGTTTTCGTTGTTTCTATCGTTCCTGCTAATTTGTCTTTCTCTACATGTCGATTCTTCAGTTAGTTCATCAAAGGCTTCTCAGATGAACCTCCTCTTCATCCTCACAAACAAAACACTTCTCGGCCTCTCATAACCTGCTCTTCTGACACTTGTACAGAGGTTTAGTGCCTCCCAGTGGACACATGCTTAACGACAGTGCATGTACAGTACCTTGAAGAAGCAGTGCATCTTATTATGTAGCCACGTAGGACCTTTATTATTCCCCCTGTTTATACTCCTACCAAAATAACGTTTCTAATCGGGCTAAGTAAGTAGTCATAAGCACTACTACTACTATCCTATTGCTTTTTCTAATCAAATTCTGCTGCTGTGACTGTAACAGCTCATAACAGATAATAGTAGTTAATATCAGAATGTAACTGTGCAAGAGACAACAGCACCTGCAGTCCATGTTAATGTGACTCAGAGTGTGGTTTTTGAGTATTTGGCTACTGTTGACTTAAACCTGGAGCAATAATGCCTAAATCAGCTGTTCACCTCTGTGTGTATCTATGAAAACACTGTGTTTGTTCAAGGGAGGGACAGTTTCAAGTTAAACAGAACCCCACAGGTTAGTCAGAAACACTTGATGTGGTTAAAAAAGTAGCTGTCAAGACTTTATTATGTGGAGTGTTTTGAGGGAAATGGTGAAAAGAGAAAAGCACTGGAGTGGAAGGTTGATGGTTTAAAGTATCACAAGTTGTTCAGTCATTTAAGGTTCCTTGTGAATGTGTGATGCTGTACCTGTCATCCGTGTTGTCTCAGGCAAATCTCTCAGCTGCGATAGAGCAAACAGAGAGCATTAAAGTTTGCACTGCGTCGTCCTTCTCACTGACTTCTCAAGAAAAAAGAACAGCAGCACTTAAGCTTCCATTGCGTACTCCCCCCCAACAATATCTCAGACTGTCATCCATGTTTTTACCAGTTTTTTAAAAAGTAAACAGTGGCAATAAACAAAATTCAATAAACAAATCTCTGTAGTGGAAATGTTCTTATGTGAAATCATAATATATATTATTTATATAGCACCAAATCACAACAACAGTCACCTCAAGGTGCTTATTTGGGATTCGATATGACATCACAGTTTAGTAGCTTAAACTACCTGATTAAATGGCCCTAATGGTTACATTTGTTAATGCGTCAGAGAAAGAAAAACATATTGGAGGTACTTAATAGCTTTGCTATAGACGGTCAGCCTTCAATAGCTCCAAAATAATCCTTTTCAACACTTCAAACTTGTGCGTCAATTTGAGGCAACTGTGCCGATGCAACGCCTTCGGGGTCCTTCAAAATGAAAGCGAAGCTCAAAACTACATTATATGCACCACCACATAGCAGCAATGATATCTTTCATCCGAAAAGCAAAGTATTCTCTGACTGCGAACTTCACTTTATGCACATGACACCCAATTCTCACCCACATATTGTGATCTTGGAAACAATAGCTGTAAGCCCCCATTATTCACAATTAGTTGCTGCTCAACACAGCATTCTTCAGCTCACACCCTCACAAAGGTACTGTTGCTTCTAGTAAGGCTATGGTCTATGGATTTAGTATATGCTATCTGTCACAGTGTGAATCCTACTTTTTACAGCTCAGATTGGAGTTTGGTTTTGCAAACTAAAAGTTCTGTATTTGTGTGTCATCAGACTCTTTCAGATTGAAGTCCGCCAGCAGCTGCTGACCACTGAGCTGTTTGATCTTCAGGAGAGGAAGAAACAGACGGAACAAGAGCTGAAGAGAAGCTCCTGCCTTCAGACGTCCACGGTAGGTGAGCACAGCAGGAATCCGTGTCTTGTAGGGGTCCCATTCTGCTCATTTTCCAGCTCCGTGGTGTTATTCTTGGACTCTACTAGTGTAGCTTTGCATGATTCACCGTTTGAAATAATACTTTTTTAACATCCACTGGGCCTTATTGCAGAGAGTGGGGCAGCATTAGCTCCTCTCTCTTTAAGCCAACTTTCTTCTAATTAACTGCACCTTGCAAACAGAAGAGGTGGGTGGGATCCCCTCTTAAATAGTGCCGATGCCAAGGTCATGAATCAACATCTGTGTTCAAGCATGCAACATATTGAAACAAGAATGTTGCTGAAAGTTGCTCAGAAGTTAACGCAAGAAAAGATGCAAGTCCAGAGATAAAACCAACAAACTGTGCTGATGACAGCCGAGGAATCAGAATAATGAAGCAAATAAGTCACGTGTTTTCCATTGTTTTGCATCATAGCTTCAGTTGTGTGCTTGTCGGGAGCTTCAGGCCTCCATCACCGAGCGTTTGGTCCAGTGTGAGAGGCTGGTGTTCCAGGAGCAGGCACTGAGCGCGCTCCATAATTTACTGACCCAAGACTCGCAAAGGTACCAGGAAGAGAGAGAGAGACTGACCCATTTCACACAGAAAATACTCGGAAAACCCCACAGGTACCCAGCAACACAGAAATGATTATTTAGTTTCCATACAACCTGGCAAAGTAGTGAAGATCAGGTGGTGTCAGAAACTGTGGTTGGCTTCCCCACATTAATGTCTTTTAAGATTCACTTTTGTGTTTTTTCTTGCAGGGCAGATAGAGAGGAAACCTTCACCCACAGGCAGAGTGAAACCAGCATGCAGGGAAAGAGCGAGACAGAAAACAACATGGTATGGTGACCTAAACATTTAAACTTCCTCACAGCATCCACAACTCTTATCAGCTCTGACTCTTCTCTTTAGGGTGTTTTTATTTCTCTTTATTAGGACAAGCGAACTACCTACAAACGTCTATTATTTATTTTTTGTTAGTTAGTGGTTTTCTAGGCCCATCAGGGGTCTGGGAAGTTTTTAAAGAATGTTTGAATGAGGTGCAGCAGTCAACCAGAAGATGTTTGGGAGATGCACAAAACTTCCATTTTTATTTATTTATTTATTTTTTGTGAGCACCAAACTGTTGATGGACAAAAAAACAAATACACAGGTGGAGATTTTGTGTATTATAAAATTCATATTTAATATTTCTTTCTTCATTATTTTACACAACAAATTATCATTCCTAATGAAAATAACTACTTCTATAAAGTCATTTTTGTTGACGTCGTTGATAGAATTTTAATAAATTTGAAGCTCAGGCAGAAGTTTGACATCTAAAGTCTCACACTGAGTTGTAAACCCGGAAGAAAAAAAAACAAGCTTTATTCATTAGTCTTACATTATTGAAAATTCAGTATTCTATCATTAAAAATGGTTGTAAGGTTTTTTTTTTCAACTCAGGTAGTTTAATTATAAATACTATTTTTATTATTATTATGAGGAAAAAACATCCATCACTTCACAAGTAAGTGTACTTTTGGTTAAAATAGGTGTGCAGATAAAGGCTAAAACACACAAAGAGATACAGCTTGGTGCAGGTAGAATGTTTCACTGTGTCTTGGTCTACGTGTGTGTGTGTGTGCGTGTGTGTTTGTGTGTGTCTGGCATTGGGCCAGCTGTTGTCAGTCTTTCTCAGACAGAGTAGAGACAGAGGAAACATCTGCCTGCTCATCTGGCTCTGTCTGTCACACACACACAGATGCAGACACACACACACACTGTTAGCATCTTCCCCTAAAAAACAAGCCATAATAAACTGACACAGTTGTGACAGGAAACGATGAGGGAAGAAACCTGGTTTGGAGTCTTATTATAACAGGAAACCTGTCAAAGTGTCACCACAGTTTAACTCGTGAAGCTTAAACACAAACTGCAGACAGGCCGGCTGCCAACATGCTGCTACTCCTGCACAGAAATACAACATGAATCAGGCTCATTGTTTACAGTCCGCACAGATTTTACTGAAGAAATAGAAGCATTTTATTTTTTCAAAAAACAAAATATCTTATCGTCGTCTGTCCCATAGTTAGAGTCTTAATGACAGGTGCATTGTAGGAAATAAAAAAAATAAGCAGAAATCCCCATGCTGTCAGTCACCTGTACTTTTATATTTAGTAACACGATTTTGATCAGCAGACCTTTATCAACAGTTTTTTGTTTTTTATTTCAACATGTCCCTATAGACAAAAGGATAAATGTGTCGTCTGCCAGTGCCTTTAAAAGGTGATATTGAGTGACCTAAAAGGAATGGTTAAAGAACAGTTTATATCAAATGCTTTGTGCGTCTCTAAACACACTAGCTGCAAATAATGCTTAAAAACCTGGGGGGTAAGCAACACTTGGCACCTACTTTTAAAGGCCAACAAGTAAGATTTATTACATTTACTGCAAATTACAAGTAATCAAATTATACACTTCTTTTTATTTGTATTTGCATTCCTTAACACACATTTTTTTAACACCCAAGCAGCACGATGCCATCATTTGTCACCTTCCTAACTACAAAACTGAAGCATTTAAAGAGGATTTCAAAAAACAACAAAACACAGTATCAAATACTGCCATTTATTTCACAAGGCATCCATGGACATTGGTGCCTTGATGCTACAGCAGTACTAGACACAGAAGGCTAAGGGTCCTTGAAAAAGCATCTATGTTCTGATAGGCTTTACTTTTGCTTTCACCTACTGGTTAGGTTTAGTAAAACAGCATGATTAGTGCATAAATTCGTAATTTACAGTAAACCTGCCTGTTGAAAGGTGATGTGTAACAATGCCCAGTGTATTTAAATGTGATGCCAAGGGTTCCTTGACAAGCATCTGTATGTGATGGATTTGGATTGAAATGCCAAAGAACCTTGGGTACATGCCAGGGGCATTTGGCTAAACAGCAACATTTGGTATTTTATGAGTTAGAATGGACTGGAAACCTGGTAGTTTAGTTTAAAATCTATACATCAATTTTCTACAACTTATTCGGTTCCGGGGAAACCTAGGCACTTCTAAGCTGAGTTAACACAGCATGTCTAGGTGTGCAGGATCTGTCCTGGGGTTTAAAGATATGCCCAGAACACCTCACCTAGGAAGCAACCAGGTGGCGTCTTTCTTAAATCTTGCCCGTTACAGTACGCCCATACTGATAATTATTAAAACTAATAGTGAAACTATTAAAATTAAACTAAAACGAGTAGAACCACTGTCAAAAATAACTAAATATATATAAGTTAAAACAAAACTTTAAAAAATAGCTCAACTAACTCTGCTTTACACCGCTTCTTCCATTGTTTTTCAATGTAAACGTAACTCATATTTAGCTGCTCGATCAGTCAATCGATGCTGTATTCTAGTGTGAATTCAAAAAAACACGCACCCTTCCATTTATTTGTGCGCTCCTGCTGTTAATGATACAACTTTTCTTATTGTAGTCTGTCCTGAGTTCTTTAGGTAGTTTACATTGTAAAAGCTGCTCATTTGCAGGAGCTCTAGTTATTTGTGCCAAATTGCGATCTGCAGTTTAACAAAAATATGTTCCTGTCACCTTGTGACTGAGTTCAGTTTCTGACGGTCCCTTGTAATGTGGCTTTAAAAGGAAATAGGTCAGCTTGTTGCAACACTGATTTTTACAGCTGACAGATGTCACAGAATTTGGCTTGTGGCATTTTTTTTTTTTTAACCCTGATGCCCAAAATAATTTGTTAATACAGCGGGAAGCAAACAACCCTGTGCCGTTTCTGTTTTGTGCAGGAGGTCTCAGTGGACCGGGAGGGTGATGGGGATTCAAACGCCTGGCATCTTCAGCCTTGCTAATGTAGACGAGCCACAGTGACCCGAGAACCTTTTTATCAGATTAGCTGTAGTTAATCTGTCAGAAAATGGATTTGTATAATCTCACATCATTTTGATTAGATATAAATCTAATAGATTTAGCATAAATAAGGTTTTGTACATACAGTGATCCATCCAGGATTTTATATTGGACCACTTTTCACTGTAGGAACCACTGTGCAGTCTGCTGTGCATGCCCTGTATATTTCGTCTATGAGAAACCAGTAATGGTGTCACATAAAGCTGTAGGTGCAGATATAAAAGAGGTTTTGGCTTTTAAAACCCTCACAAAGACAGAAGGTAAAATCATTAGCATGAACTAACATGTATAAATTATAGTCCAAGTTCTGTCAGACTACTCCACAGACAGGATTTGTTTGTGGAGCAGCTGGATGGAACTGAAGGTGTCCTCCTTCCTTTTGACTGTACTCAAAGAGAGAAAACCCCTCTGAGTGATTCTAAAAATCACATAAACCAAAAAATAAAAAATAAGACAAATCTGTAAAGGCTGGACACAGGTGCAATTAGTCATCAGTCGAGGGCATCTGGGGTGTAAAACAGACACAACCTCTGCAGCAGTTTATCCTCATGGGAAAATATTGTAGAAAAATATACAAAAATATGAAGTTCAGTGTAGGGTAAGATGATCATTTTTGCTTTATGATATTGTAATTTGGTTCCATTATATTTTAATTATTTTTTTATGCAAACTTTAAACTTTATACTCCTTTCTAATTCCACATTTTACCTTCACACTCGCTTTTTGTAATTTCTTTCTACATTTTCCCTGCGGTGTTGAGTTCAGCTAAATAATAAAATTTTAAAGCACCTAGTTTAGTAAATAGTGCATTGGTTGATTCATAATAATCTGACTGTTTCTGTTTCTTATAGCTCTAAACTGGAGCACATAAAACTGGATTAGTGTGTGTTTTATATGTGTTTTCCCCCATGCCTCCACACAGTTGGCAATGGAAGGAACAAATACAGGATATATAATGACTTATGATTGAAGATATGTTTAGTTTTATCTTTAGTTTTTATATTTTCCAGCCTCCATAAAAGTGGGGCAGGACAACCCTATCAGCTACTCCATCCTCACATGTGAGAACGGCAGGAGATGAGCCGGGAGGAGAATTAGAGAAGAGGAAAAAAAAAACACAAATGAACTAATTTTTTATCACAATGAGCACTACGAGATACGGTGTACCGACTGCTGTGTTTTTACTTTAACAACATTTTCCACACGTTGTGTTTTCTTCCCACCATAAAGTATGACAAAATATGGAGTCCCTTAATAAGCTGGTTTTAATTTTAGATTTTTACCATATCACTAATAGATATTTGAAAAAAAGCCGGTGATCATATGTCTGAGCTCTCGTTTGTTATTCCCATGTTAAATAAAGAGACATCCAGGATTAGTTTGACCAGCTTCCAGCCTGATTAATAGAAAATCTTGCTGTTAAAAGGATAATTGTCAGCTAAACAAAGTGTAAAAACAGGCAGGCCTCGAGGACAGGGCAACGGGTTGGTTGATTAATCTCTGTTATTTACAGCCATGGAGATGGGAGGGGGGTGGGGGGCAACAACAACAACAACAACAGAGGAACATATTGCTAAGCAGATTGCCTCGGGCCCAACGTAGCTCGACGTTTTGCTCTCTGTGACACATGTACATGTTCAACAGCACTGCAGTCGCTAATTGGTTATTTATTTTATTTCTTATAACACTGTTGTTTTTACTCTCTCTGCTTAACTTGTTTTGAAGAAAGTGAAGTGAAATGAGTTATGAGTTATGAGCTTTGACAAACACTGAGGGTAAAAGTCACGTTTGTGCTTCAGTTTGAACTGAAGATGGTGAGTAGTAAGTAGAACAGAGAAAAATTTTATATTAAGATACAGTAAAACCCATAAAAGAACAAAAAACTGTAAAACAACTCCGTAAGTTAGAATCAACCTAAAATGTTTTTTAAAAAATTCAGAATTTTTTAAACAATTAAGACAAGGCCAAAAAAGTAAAAGAGGCTAGAAAACCATCAAAACAACTCAAAAAAGCTAAACTACAAAAAATGAAGCAGATTTAAAACAACAAAGACACGTTAGAGTAGAAACCAAAGGTGGAATTCTGCTTAACTAGAAAAAAAGATCTGGCAAACCTACCAATACTAGTTAGTAAACAATGTAAACCACAAAACGACCTAAAGAAGTCAAAACACAACCTGAAAAAAGCTAGGCAACAACCACAAAAAGCTGGAAAACTACCAGAACCCAATGCCAGCAATAAGCCATAGCCCAAAGGCACTGGAAAAGAAGAACCCAAAGAAGCTAGAAAACAATCTGAGGAAAAAAACAGAAACTAAAATGAAAAGTAAAGCATGTGTCAAAGGGACTTAAAGAACAAACCACCTATAGCAAAAGAAAAACAACAAAAAAGATGCCACAAAAAGAGCAAAAGAATTTAACTAAAAAGCTTAAACATAAGAAAACCGCCAAATGAAGATGGAAATAACCTGACAGCAATGAAACAGCCCAAAGGAGCTGGGAGCTGGGACGCAAGTAGCTTAAAACGACCATAAGAAGCTAGAAAACAAAAGTGATGAGCTAAAAAAAAATGCCTGAAGAAACTTAAAACTTAAAAACAGCCTGGAGAAACTACACCAGCTAGAAAACAACCTTAAAAATCTAAAACTCTAGAAAATCTTAAAAGAATTGGAGAAAACCAAGGACAGCAGAGAAGAAAACAACCTAAAGAAGACAGAAAGCAACCTGAAGAATTCAACTCAAAATCTGGACGCTAGAAACAACCATGAAAAAGTAGAATATTGTTTAAACAGATAACCCGGAGAAACTAAAATGCATTATGAAGCTGATAGAACTGAAGCTAGAAAGCAAAAGTAAAAGGCTAGAAAAGTGCCTGGATAAACAAGAACGCTTTTTATACCCGCTAGAAAACATTTTAAAACCATAAACCAAAAAAAGGGGCAAAACACAACCTAAAAAGGGCAAAAGAATCCAGAAACGTAAACGGAAGAAGCAGGAACACAGAGAAAAGTATAAAACAATTCAAAGGAGCTAGAAAAGCACCACAAACAGAGTAGAAAAGAAGCTTTAGTGTTCTCTCTTTTCATCCAAACCACTTGTTTTGCCCCACTTTTTCGTGTCACTGTTGATCTTCATCTTCGTCCTTGAAGCTGTCAGGCACCCACAGAAATAATGAAGTGTTTGAAATTCTTTGAGCTTAAAGGATGAAGCGGGTTTGGTGCTTACAGTTGATCAAATTTATTGTTTCTAACTTGAATAGTTCTTGTATGTTCTATTGTCTGGTGTGCAGATGGCCACAAGCTGAATCTCTGTGAGATCTCTGAGCAAACAGGCCTGTCTATCACAGAAATCCATGTAGAAACATTTCTAAGATTTTCCAGCACCAGATTAGATTGTTCTCCTTATAATACCTAGGAGGAAGTTAAAGGATTTTACCCCTCAAGTTTAGGTAATAGATTATGTAATAGTCAAGAGGAGCACTTGTTATTTAATGTCCTGTAGTTTCAGCTTGGATTGGAAACTGGATGTGAAGCCTTCAGACCATAGACACAGGACATAATGGTTGTCCTGTGGTGTCTGGCACTAAAGTGTTTGTAGTGGATTCTTTGGGTCCTGTGGGTTGTGTTGTACCTTCTGTGGATCAGCCTTGTTTTGTCGCATCCTGCTGACCCTTAATGGAGGTGGGATTTGAGGAGTTTGGAGCCTAGGTCATCACTCTGGGCTCTTTGTCGAGCTCTTCATGAGTGTTTTCTGCAGTGTGACAGGGTGAATTGTCCTGTTGGAGGAGACTGCTGGACCCAAAGAAAACACTGAAAACATTGAGATGGTCAGTGCTACTGGTCTCCACCTGTCAGTGGTTTTAATGTTGTGGCTGATTGGTGTAGGCTCTAGGACAGCTTTTTTGTGAACTGCTATTTTAAATTTTATTTTGTCTTTCACAAGTCATCCACTTTTATGAAAGTGCTGAAAATAAACTACAAAAGCCCCCTGCCTGTAATCAAGGTCTCTCATTCTCACAAAAACATGGTACTTTTGCTTTTTGATGATACATTTGAGCAGAAAACCTCCTTTTATTCTGGAGAAAAGCCCCGATCACTTCTGCTGCACCAAGCCTCATCGGTAAGGCATTCACTGTATTTCCCAGGGTGCATTGCTACCTTATATCTGGGTCAGATGGAGCACAGCTCTGCGCCATATGTCTGTACTGTAGTGAGGCCACAGGGAATGGAGGGCCCATGTTTGTGTGTGTATGTATCACATACACACAAATATGGAATTTGTGGTTTTCCTGAATGAAGCTTTGTCTGCCTGTCTTAGATTTATTTTCCCTCTGTCTTCTAACATGAGCACAAGTCAGCTTCCAATTCCTGTGTTGCTATTACATACCGTATGTAGATGCCAGCTTATCGCAAAGATTTCATGACCCAAATAAAAGGATATCTCAGGTTCAGCTGCAATAATTTATTTATTTTTTTTTTCCCTGCTACAGGAGTGTAATGCCAAATCCAACCAAAAACATGGCCACTGACAGAGTGCGTCAGGGAGGGCTGGATATGTGTGTGTAATTTCATGGTTTTCCATATTGAAAATAACCAACTAGATTTTGTTGGATAATCTAAAATAAAATCACTGCCTTGTGCCTTTGTGAGGAACCAGATCATTAAGCACTCTTATGGGTTGATGCCCCTGGGAAGCGCCCTTTGATGCCTAAAATTTGTTCAATATCTGCTGAAAATATAGACACACATTCCATGTAATGTGCAATAAATAAAATAGCCTTTTTTACTATATATGATAGGAAACGTTCAACATAATTTATGCCTTTCCTTTTTTTCTGTTACATACAGTATATACTGATACAGTGATGGGTGCTCATATTAAACATGGCCAAATTTTAAAATAATGAACCTCAGAAACCTTCTGCTTGTGAGGGGCAGCCAATGAGAAAAGACTTGAGCTAAAGGGAGAAGAGCTAAAACAGCTTGTGCCCCACAGCAGATGAACTGTGGGGCTTGAACAAGGCTCAGTATGACACAAAGAATATTTATGAATATTTATAACTGTAAATCAAAGCTGTGAAACTGGAAATTGGCATGAAAGGTGTAGTTTAAGTTGCAGTTTACACTCGCATTTTGGACTTTACCCATTTCTGCTGTATCCTGAGTGTTTTATAGTTTATGTTGAAATTCTAATCTGATATTTTCGTCACTCTCTCTCATTTGGTTGAACCATTGGATTGTACCATGTGTATTCTTAGCAAAATGACCCCAACAGTTTCAAACATTTAAAATGAATTATTTGCAGCATCAAAGTGAATTATTAGTATTATGAGTATCTCCAACATATTTAAACGTATTTATTTAACAGAAATCTCCTGTGATGCTCTCAACTGGATTCATAAAAAGTTGCCAAGCTTGGGATTATTGCCATCACCATAGTAATGTTATGTACAGGACATAAGGACACAAATACAGGAACGCACACACGTTATCACATTCACTGTGTCCCTGTCTTCTCATACCGCAAGTCCAAACTGAGCACGCTCACCTCACAGGGCAAAAATAATAACATTAAAAATCATCAGCTCAGCGCTAATCCCTCCACAGCCTGTAAACATTTTAATACCACAGTGATTAGCAGTGATCCTAAACCCCAGACAGACACCCACCCACCCTCCCTCGCTCTCAGGCCAGGGCTTCCCTCCCAACCCAGCTTCGGCTCAGGGTCCCCGGGGGAGGCAGCCAGGCGAGTCCCTGGATTAAGGCCACTCGGTGCTTTGGACCCTTGAACCTTGAAAGTTAAACCCCTGGATGCTTGCCACTTCATTTCTCTAAGTGGCACCGGCCTTCTTGTTATGATTGTTAATTAAAGTTGGATTTATTCAAGTGGCTTTTTGGCAGAAACTGAAAAATCCTGACATTTTCTGTTTTTTTTTTTTTTTTTTTTCCCTTTAGTTTT
>VUQS01002085.1:10499-26096 GCA_015108495.1 Heterochromis multidens | reverse complement strand
GTAAATAAAATTAACAAAATAAAAAAGATTAAAAGTAACCAAAAACTGACTAAAACTGACTAGAAGCTAACTCTGGTACTACTCCTAAAATGCCTTGGAAAAAAGGTGTGTTTTTAAAAGTGATTTAAAAATCTCAGGTGTTGGGGCCAGCCTAATATGGAGGGGCAACTTATTCATTAATTTGGGGGCCACAAAAGCAAAAGCTCGGTCCCCCTGGTGTTTCAGTCTCGACATGGGGACAGCAAGGAGTGACTGGTCAGCTGATCTGAGTGACCTTCGTGGAGTGTATATGTGTAGAAGGTCTGCCAGGTAAGTAGGAGCCAGGCCATTTAAAACTTTAAAAGCAAACAATAAAATTTTAAAATGAATTCTAAAATGGACAGGCAACCAGTGTAAAGAGGCAAGAACAGGGGTAATGTGCTCGTGTTTGTGTGTCCCTGTCAGCAGGCGAGCAGCAGCATTCTGGACCATTTGTAAGCGTGATAGTGAGGCCCGATCAATACCAACATAAAGTGCATTACAATAATCAAGGCGAGTGGTCACAAATGCATGTAAAACGCTCTCTAAGTCACGAAAAGAGATAAAAGGTAAAACTCATTGTTGCAGCCAGGGACAATACAAAAGTTATCTGCTTAGACTGCTTTTTAGTTTTAGTGTGCTTGTTTTCCTCTGAGTTACCGGTTTTGTCACTAGTTAGCTAATGTAAGTCTACTAGCAGCAACCAACCAACCCAGTGACATCACGTTCTGTACTGGGACGAGATGGCGCTAAACATGCTCTAAAAACTTTAACTAAGCACTCTTTTTAAATCCAGCTTCACAGACAGTTAAATCTATGACAGTTTAGAGTAGGGCTCCATGGTGTAAATTAGCCTTTATACATGTAGTGTTTCATGTCCACTTTAAATTTCCTCAAAAATTGGTACAAACAGTCACTTGGACTGGACTTGAATTAGTCAAGTGATGCAGTGTTAGTATGGTCACTACTTGGGTTCAAATCCAGCGGCCACCTGTGGAGCTTGTATGTTTACCTAGTGCCTGCAAGTACTCCAACTTCCTCCATAGTCCAAAGACATGGATGTTAGGTTAATTGTGACATTGGCTGCATGTCTAACTGAGCACGAATGGACTTCTGTCACTGTGTTAATCCTGTGATCGATAGGCAACCTGTCTAAGGTTTAATCCACCTCGCCCCCTATAATGGGTGTTCCCAGCACCCAGCTAGTTGGAGACGTTTGTGTTGTAGACTGAAGATATTGCCGCGTTCCAGATACCTCGGAACTCGGATATCGGAACTTGGGAGATAAGTCACTCCCGAGTTAGCCCGTTCCAGAAAAAGCGAGGAACAACAGGGTTGTTTTACAGCATAACACTCGTTTTTTGTGCTTAAAAACACCACTGCTGGTTCACGGTAGAGCCTGGTCAGTGCTCTGAATGGCCTTTTTAGCGAGTCACAAATACAACAGTGGCAGTACAGATTAAAAGTTTTTACGGTTTACGTTCACCGTCGCCATCTTTGATTGCCAATTCGGGTTATGTTGGTCTGCTCCGACTTTCCGAGTGGGAAATCGGAGTTGAGGGGATGTTCCAAAAAAAAAAAAATTCTGACTGGGAACCAGCTTATTCAGGAACAGCATAAGTTCTGAAGGCATTTTCATTGAGCGCAAAAACAAGTTTATTATGTTTTTGGAACATTGCACACACCATAGCTTAAATCTTTAAGACTTACTCTTCATGGACAAGTCAAAGGCTCACTTGACCTGACTGCTTTCTTTCTGGTTCTCATCCACCTGAGTCCTTCATACTGTAAAAATGGAAGAAAGGATCTTTTCAATCACACAGACCACAGCAAAAATAATACATTTTAAAAAATGTGGCAAGCCAAGGAGGTTTTAGAGCGCCAAGTTAACAGTTTATACAATTTACCCAGCCCTGGCCAGAGGCAAATAGAATAAAAATACAGCTCTCAGCTGTGAAGCTCCCTAAAAGAATCTTCACTACGAGTCCAAACAGCCTCCTAAAACATCCCTAAAAGTCCAGTAATTTAAAAAAAATAAATACACTTAAAAGTTTCAGGGGGCAGACGGCGTTCCCACACATGAAGTGGAACTGTCTTCTGTTCCTCCCTCTGGACGCCGACCTCCTGTGCTGAGAGAAATGGCGGTAGTCACTTACTTCACCGGGACTGGGCAGAGATCTGAAGTCTTCCCGCCACTTGTTTCCTCTCACCGTCAGTCGTTCACCACTTCTCCCAGTCACGACACAAAGGCCAGGACGCGCTTCATGTCTTGTCCACCTGCACCCACCACAGCTTCTCGGTCACAGCGCCTGTCCCTCCCACCAGGCCACTTAATAGGTCCCTGGCTGGTGGGAGACTTATCCTAATTGGCCAACGCAAGTGTCCGTCAAAGGCATGACCTCACACAGGTGTAAGTAATTTAGTTTGCAGAGTAAGATGTCCACGGAAGTAAAAACTACCACATTTAAAAAAGAAAAGAAAGAACTTCACCACAAAAACATGCAAAGCAGCACAGAAACCACAAAAGATTAAAATCATAACACATGCAATAAAAAAAGATAGAAAACAATACTTCCCCTGGATGACAATATTGTAAACCTAAACCAGATTTATTTTCACTCTCTCCCTCTGGTGACAGCTTAACTGCACACTACTAGCCTCAGGAGGGAGTGAGGGAGGGTCAGAAAGGGGAAGATCTGAAGAGGAAACGGGCTGTGTCAAGTCCTTGTCTTCCGGTGCCTGGCTTTCAGTCAAAGCAGACATAGGGAGTCATACAGAAATTGAACTCAGCTCATCAGTCCAAACTGATGAGCTGCTTCCAAAAGTCCCAGCTGAGATGCTCCTCAGAAACTGTTAAAATAATAACAAAGTTGGCTCAGATCCTTTAATGTCCGACCACTAATTCCATAGTTCAGTGATTTTAATTGACTGCGGTAGAACTTATAGTAAGGAGACTATGACTGGATATCCTTTGAAAAGCTTTGATTAGATTAGCAATCTTAATGGGTCCAAGATTTTGGATGTACTTCAAAACATGCATTCAAAGAGCAAAGACAACTTCAGGACATCTACTTGAACCTCATCCAAAAAGAACTGAGAATAATTAAACTTTAACTCAAAATGTGGTTAACTCAAGCAGAACACCAACCCAGGCAGCTGCATGATTAACTTCAGATGCTATTCATGAGTCACAAACGTCATGTTTAACTGCACCCAACAGTTTACACCCACCAAAAAGGAATGTGGACTGTCAATGTTATGAATAAATAATATTCTCTTCTTCAGTGATTATGACCAGCCACATGATCAGAACTGATACTGGCCTAGTTATTAGTCTGATCTACAGTAAGTCCTAAAAACAAGCAGAAACAACCAAGCCAGTCTCTGTCTTGAGTGAAATCCACCAAGCAAAACTTCTAAACCTCATTTATTAACATGACATTTTTGTTTAATCTAATGCAGTACATATCCAATAATTATAGTCTTAACACTTTAAATAGAAGCAAGTATCATTAGGGTTTTTTAATCAAGATTTTGTTTTTCAATTTTATCAAACCAATACTCTTTTTGTCACTAAAGTCCTTCTAGAAGTAGGTATAGCTATCTTGAAACGGGTATTTATTTGGGCAGTTATTTTAGCATATTTAGAATCACCAGTCACATATGTTAAAAATACCTAAAAAGCTTGTTGACATATAAAGTTTTAAAATCTTTTTTTTCCATGTTATACTTGTTCCACCATCTTTGCTGTTGTGGAATTCGTCCATAGATTTTGATTTAGGATTTTTTTTTAATTGCCATGTGTCCCTTATAATGTCTCTGTTGATTTGCTCTCTATCTTTTGGTATAAAATGAAGACATAACAGTTGTTGTGGCTACTTTTAACACATTGGAAAGTTACTCTTGATAACAAGCACAGGTATAAGTTTCTTTGATAATGTGCCTTTGAGGTAGTCTGCCAGTAGCAGAAAATCGCAACAACCTTGAATAATACACAATCATCTCTGGTTGTCACTACACCTCACACTGTAAGTACAAATTTAGTCAAACTACATAGCAATAAGCAGTCATTGCTATGTAAGCCATTGTCTGCTGGGTGTACATTGCTGAACCATATCAACTACACTGGAATGAAGGAGCAGCAATTTTTTAACAATAAACTTGGCAACTACTATCCATAGACAAACTCATTCCCACTCCAATGGACGCATCAGAGAGCAACTTGGGGTTCAGTATCTTGCCCAAGGATACTATGGAATGCAGACTAGAGCAGCCAGTGATCGAACCACCAACTGTCCTATTAGAAGATGACCTGCTCTACCTCCTGAGCCACAGCCACCCCATCTCTATCCTTCAGTGCTTGCTAACTGCCCTGATATGGAACAGACAGCTATGAGTTTGGCATTTATTCTGTGTCCTCTAACTATTAGAAACAAAGCAAAAAGCACATTTTCCAAAACAGGGCCTGTTAGTAAGGTCTGAGGTATAAGAAACCAAGTGGATGGTTGACAAACTCAATATTTATATAAGCATCCAGTTTCTGCTTTTAGTACAGTACACTTTAAAATACAAGGTAGTAGACAAAAAAAATACTTGGATTTGTTACCCAACTCTTAGTACCTGGTAAGTGATTTGAGACATTAGGTAATCATGAAGCAAACTGTTTTTATTTGAGGAGGAGTCTAGCAGGCTCATCTAATTCAGATGGGATATTTTACAGGATATATTAGAATAAAACTTTGTGTTTTCACCTATTTTTTTAGGCTTATGAAGAAAGCTTTTATGTCACTTTGGAAATTTCTGTCAAGCCTCATCAGTGGTGATGTTTTCAATTGTTGAGTAACTGATTGTGTGGTGGCATATGACTGGGAGACTCTTGAAATTCCAGTGGATGGAAACTGTGTGTTTTGAGTCAGAACTCATAAACGATTCTATAAAATGCCTGCAGATCCATTGTAATAAGATAATTTTTTGCAAAGTAGCATTAAAAGTCAAATGAATCACCCATTAAAAAAAAAAAAAATGAATTCCCTCACCCATCAAAAATAAGAGTTTATATTTGCACTTCATATCAAAAGTCCTCTGTGCACACTGTAGTATCTGTCCTTCATTTATCAATAGTACAATGTGACCTACTGCCAAGCTGGCTGCCAGGCTACTCTTTGCTCCAGGTCATAGTTTCCTGTCTGGTCTTGAGTCTTTTGTTTTTCTCCCATTACCCATCCACATCTTTTCACTGCACTGCTCAACATTACCTTAACATCACCCTGCACTTGCAGGCCTATAAGCCCTCTTCTGGCAGCTCAGATATGTTTGTTTTGGATAACAACTCTCTGTGACAAGTCAACCTTTTGGGGTGGGTGGGGCCACTGTGGTTAATATATGACAATTTATCTTTTTGTTTTTTTTCCTTAGGTATCAGATCCACACAGGCCTTCAGCATTCTGTCATCCGAGCTACCCAGCCCAACTGCCTGCCCCTGGAAAATGTCACCCTGCCCCAGAAGCTTAAGCAAGCAGGCTACTCCACCCACATGGTGGGGAAGTGGCACCTGGGCTTCTACAAACGTGGCTGCCTTCCTACCCAGCGTGGCTTTGACACATTCTTTGGCTCCCTGCTAGGAAGTGGGGACTACTACAGTCACTACAAATGTGAAGGCCCTGGTATGTGTGGCTATGATCTGTATGAAGGGGAAGAGGCAGCTTGGGAACAGGACCGCGGATTGTACTCTACTGTGATGTTTACTCGAAAGGCTGTCAATATTTTAGCCAATCACAACCCTCATAAGCAGCCTTTGTTTCTTTACTTGGCTTACCAGGCGGTTCATTCCCCACTGCAAGTTCCTGCCCGCTACCTCGAGCGCTACAAGGGCATTCCAAACCTGCACCGTCGTAAATATGCTGCCATGGTTTCGTGCCTGGATGAAGCCATTCACAACCTCACATTAGCGCTAAAACACTATGGATATTATGACAACACGGTTATAGTGTACTCCTCTGACAATGGGGGCCAACCTTTAGCAGGTGGAAGCAACTGGCCCTTGAGAGGGAGTAAGGCTACCTACTGGGAAGGAGGGATTAGGGCAGTGGGCTTTGTTCACAGTCCCCTGTTAGTGAACAAAGGGACAAAATGTCGATCTTTGATCCACATTACTGACTGGTTCCCAACACTGGTAACCCTAGGTGAGGGAACTTTAGATGAAGATCTCAATCTGGATGGGTATGATGTCTGGGAAACTATCAGTGAAGGACGTCCATCACCTCGTCATGACATTCTCCATAACATTGACCCAATTTACATTAAAGCCAAGAATGGTTCGTGGAAGGCCGGGTATGGCCTATGGAACACAGCTATTCAGGCTGCACTCCGGGTGGGCCACTGGAAGTTACTAACGGGTGTGCCCGGCTACAGTGACTGGGTGCCCCCACAGACCTTTTTGAACCAGCGGCTAACCACTCGCTTGCATAATGAACGTGTCCGCTGGGACCGAGGAAAGTCCATCTGGCTGTTCAACATCACAGCTGATCCCTATGAGAGAGTGGACTTGTCTCAGCACTACCCAAATATAGTGAAGAAGATGCTAATGCGGCTAGCACATTACAACAAGACTGCTGTGCCGGTATGCTACCCAGCTAAAGACCTGCGTTCTAATCCTCAGTACAACGGGGGGGTGTGGGGACCATGGTACAAAGACGTGAGGGAGCAGCAGGAAGAGGATGAGATATATAATAACTTGTTCAAGAACCATCTCGGTAAAAAAAGATGGAAAAAAAAATCAAAGAACAGAAAGTCGAGAAGGAAGGTAGAAGAGTAGCACAGTACATACCACATTTGTGAATGACTTCAGTTATGTTTACTCAGGGATTGATGCTTCCTGTTTCAGGAGCATCCTGTTAGACATTCTAATTCCAGGTAGTTTTAACTTGACTCCAGAAAATACTGTATGAAAAAAATGCAGATGGACATTTTCAGTTCCTCAAGAGAACAATTAAAAGATCAGTTGTTCAAACACTACTGCAATGCCCAGACACAACTAAGACCTCATGTAAATGACACGGGCATTTAAAGAATGTTTATTTTTCTAGATTCTGTTGCATGCTTGAACTTTTGTCACCTTTAAATTGTTCTAATGATGTTTCACTTAAGAGTAGAAAAGAAATTTTCCTAGACAGTTGCCATAAATATTGGTGACAGACAAAGTAAAACATAGTTCTATTATGTTGTTGATTGCAGCACTATGGTGTGGAAACAGATTTGCGATTTATGTGATGTGCAAGTTGATGTATGTTGGTTTTTATAAGCATAGTCTGTGTGAACTTTAACATAATAGATTTTGTTCTCTTTTTCTTAGATGATATCTGGTTGGGCTCAAACCAAACTGAATGTGAGACTAATTAACAAAATAAAATGCCTCTGACACAAACATTTTCTCTTGTAATATTCATTTTAATACATCCAGATTTCTTTTATTCTGGTGACAATATATTAAAACTTTTCGAGTTACAAGAGTACTTCTATTGTAACTCAAAAGGTTTTCATATGTTTTTCATATTTAGAAACTGACAGGCAGCCTCTGAGCACATTTATTTATGGAAAATACAGTAAAGTTGGATTTTACAGGTGAAAAAGACCTAATTGCTTTCCTGCAGTCCTTAAAAGTTGCCTGCCTCATCACTTACAGTGTACTGTACAAGAAATTGTGATCGAGGGAAAGAGAGGAATGGGACCATTTATATGAAGTGAACATAATTTATAACCTTTAAAACAATATTTTCTCTTGCATCTGTTGCTTGGCACCCGTGAAAACAGAACTAAAACTCCTAAAATCAAAGTGCTTATGATTGACTTGAGCTGGTCACAGGTTTTGCTAGTATATTGTTTATCATACTTTATGAGCCACTTAGCTATTTTAATGACAATAAATGACCTCTAAGTACACTGTTTCCTAGAAGATCTTCTGTTAACCAGATGCATGGATCTGGTACAATCTGAGGGATCAAAATAGGGGCTTCCCCGTAGAAAGACTGCCAGGCTGCATTGCACATCCCTCCCATGCACTCTAACTTGAATCCCCCTCTCTCTGCACTGTACTTAGTGCCAAGTTATGACCTCAGACTCTGACTCAACATTCACAGCAGCATTTGTGTTCACAGCTTATGCTGATATGAACATGGTTCTTTCAATTCTTAACCTCTATAAATGTGAAGCAGGTGAGGTCAATTTCGGTTTATGATACTGTTTTTCTTCGGCTCCTTCACATTCAGTTAAGTCTACAAGCAAGATTGTACCCATGGGAACAGAATTTACCTGGCTAAGCTCAGATTTATTTCTGACCATAAAACACACGGAATGCCATCTTGAGTATTATGAGCTACAGCTGAGAGTATAGAAGATCAGATTCTTATTTTGTTGCATTGTACTAAATTTCCCCTCCTATGGGCCATGGGAACACTTAAACCCTGGATTCTCTTGGAATTCACATTTGCTTTCTGTTATGGGCATTAGCATCCCTTTTATGGGAAAAAGAGCTGTAACTGAGCTTTAAGGCAATACATCAAGGTCCCTCATCCTGCCATCTCATATTAAGAATGCCCATTAGTGCTCATTGGGAATGATAGGAGAAAATAAACATGATGGATGGCAGAACCAGAAAGCTTTGATCAGGCTGAAGTGTGGCAGGCCATTTTGCCTTATTGTGATGGTTTTCTTTCAGTCATGGCACTGTGTGAAACATATAGTTTAGGTTCTTGCTTGATCAAGGTTCAACTTAGCTGAATTATGTGTAGCCAGCTGGAATTAGCTGACCACTCGGCTGCCAAGAGCTACATGTGAAACACCATGACTCAGCCAGCCTTAAGTTCCCAAAGACAAGTAATGAAAAACAAAACAAATATCAAGCAGCTGTTGTCCAAAAGAATCAGGATTAATACAGAATTTATGAACTATCTTGTGAACACCACCCAAAATGCCAAAACACATTTAACGTTTGCAGTGCAGCCACTCAGCATTACTTAATACACTGGTGTGTGCTCCAGCTACTTGGCAAAGTGTGGCATTCCATTCATAAAAGGTATTTGAGATTTTTTTTCCGAGGGGCTGTACAAGTAGATGAACAGGCTGCTGTCATGTTTGTTAGTGATGTCATAGGAAGTCCTTAGGAAGTGGTGCATAAAGTCAGCTAAATTGTACCAAACTGATCAATCTGATTGTTTTACTGTAAGAAGTGTGAGAGTTTGCATACTGCACCACTGAAATAACATCTCCACCAACTTGAGTTAGAGCATTTTTGACATTTATACAAGTGCATGAGAAGATTTTAAGTGTGGGAGAGGAGAAGGAACAGAGAGTTAACTTGATGGGCAGTCTCTTGGCTGGTCTCTCTCCAAGCATGGGGATTTCCTGTAATGAACAATTTTACCCATGCACAACTGGAACTTCTCTTCAGCACAAGTCCAACACTCTCATCCAGTTTATGACATATGGCCTTATTTTGGTCTACCCCAAGACAACTCCCTTAATATTGTCATAAATCCTCTGCTTCATTTCATTAATCTTCTTCATTGTTTACCTGTATTCATCCTCTGTTCTGTTTCCTTTTTATCCCAGTCATCATTCTTCTAATGCTTTCTTTCATACTCTCTTCTTCCTCTTTGTCTCTTCTTTTACCCACTGCTTTGCTCAGTGGAAGCCCTCAGGTTTTGCTCAAGTCCAGGCCTGTGGAGTTTTATTGGTGCACCATCTTTGTTGTGAGTAAGGCTTGTATCTTGCATACAAACACAGTGCCATTCATCCTCTTTAAACCAAACTCTTCTTTCAAGATAATTTTCCATTCACGCTCACTCAGAACCAGTCATCTGTAGAGGATACTCTGTTCCGTACTGTAGCTAACACATGCTAAAAAACGTCCAAATCCAAGTTTAGAAAGGGACAGTGACGTTTTCCACATTGCACACTTTATGTGCTACATGTAACAAACTAAAACATCAGTCTATCACTGTCAAAGAAATATCAATACTATAATTGTTAACAAAAGGCTGCAGGATACAATTTTTCCTTACACCAGTGATAATATTAGTGTTTTTCAATTGAAGCGATTTGAGCTGCTACAACAGGACCTTGTAAACCTTGCAAAGTACAGAAATGCAGCACACCTTATTAAATAGGGACTGGGTGATGTTATAGACACATTACAGATAAGAGGTCAGTAGACCTGGGATAGTCTACATTCAAGTTATTATTATTTCCAACATCCAAGTCCTGCTATTATTCATGTCTTACTAGACCAGATAGATGACATTTGTTAAGCCTAATAAAATTGTTGTCCTGAATAAAAGGAAATGCAGTATGTCTCCTACATCTTCTTTAGCATGATTTCTTAAAGTAAAGTTAGAACTACAAAATGTCACATTCTAAATTTGTTCCAGTCAATCTGTTGGCAAACAATTACATAGACTGCTATTTATGTAGTGCCTTTCTGTTCATACTCAGCACCCAAAGAGCTTCTATAGTACAAGCTGCATTCATTCATTCTTTCACAAGCCTTTAAACTCTTTGCCTATCATGCACAGTCACGCTCAGATGTTAACCAATTTGGGTGTACTTTGGGATTCAATATCTTACATACGCTTCAACATGCAGACTGGAGGAAAATCATTTTACTGTTTTGATGGCACCTGGTGGCTCAACATCTTATCAAGACTGTTTTACTTGTTTTTTTCTTTAATTAGACATCTGTGTAGGTACTGCTCTTTTCATAGCTGGTCCACCAGAAGTCACCTTAGTGCCATGGCTGGTTTGACTTTATTTTTCTTGAATTCCTCAGAACTCCCATTCTATTTCAGATTATTAAATCTGTTGCAGGCTGTTGGCTTGTCCCCTTACCTGTTTACAGCATCACCTCAGCCCTGTCTGCCTCCTCTTCCCTACCCTTTGTGAGTAAGGAGTCTACAATAAAATACTAGAATTTCACTCACCAAAACTGAAGCACAAACTTCTTGGAGGTCTGTATCACACAGCAAGCCGTATTGTTTATCAGGTAATTCCATTAAAAATCCTCCAAAAGGCACCACCAGCATGAACATAGTCCAGAGGTGAAGTCAGTGATTCGAATTAAGAGAGGTGAATCCTAGTACTCAACTATCAGCTACAGCTGCCTGTGTTCACTCACCTGTCAATCAAAACTGCCACTCCCCTAACTTTAAACCTTAATAAAAATCCAAGTTATAAATATAAAAAAAATAAATCACTCACAGTACACTTTTTAAAAAACGGTGAAACTATAGAGCTAGAAAACCTTTTGTCATATTCCAGGCTGAGTGTCAGGTTGTGGGGAGTGTTTTTCCACTCCTGCCCCTGAAACTAGGTTCCGCCCTCCGGGACAGAGTTCCAGTTTCCGCTCTAGGCCCAAACACACCTGCAAATCATCTCCAATTAGGAGCCAGCATTTAAGGACCAGCTCGAGCCCTCATTCTTTGCCAGATTGTCTTCTACCCTTTGGTGGCAAACTGGCTCATGTTCCTGCCTTATTGTGTAGTTTTTTTTTTTTCTTGTGTTAACCTTGTAATCTCTATGTCTTCAGTTCACCACGGCCCGGGTTCAGTATCCGCAACTTATCTGTTGACTCACCTGGCTCCTCGACGCTGGCCTCCTCTCTCCCTTGACAGTCGGCTGTAGGAAAGGGAACTTAAAAAGAACTAAAAGTCCCATCGGGTGCCGGTAAAGACTCTTCCAGTGTCGTCCACTGCGCTACCCCTTCTGCTAGCAACCTACACTTCCGTTCCCTTGTGCTCCTTGTTGGAGTCACCCCCGGAGCCTATGCAAACTGAGTGCTCGCGACTGAGTCCCGAGGAGCGGCAGAGGTGTTTTCAAGCTCGTGAGTGTTTCTATTGCGGCTGCTCGGGGCATTTTCTTGCCACCTGTCCTGCACGGCCAAAAGATTCCGCCCGCTGGTAGTTTCGGGGATACGGATGGGTGGTTCACAACTATTGTCTCTGCCCCGTTTGTTATTGCCAATCACTGTATGCTTTAATCAAGTTTCTCAGTCCCTCTAAGCACTCTTTGACTCAGGGGCTGAGCAGAACCTCACTGAAGTTACGTTAGCCAAACAGCTAAACCACCCACTGACTCCATTAGATCCACCCATTCCTGCTACGGCATTGAATAGCCAGGTTTTTGCCATGATCGCTCACCAGACAGCCTGCTCGATTAATTGTCTCCAGGAATCACTGGGAAACTCGCACCTTTTTCACCTTCTCCCCGGACATTCCATTAATTCTGGGATACCCCTGGCTCGAGACACAATCCGCACATTGACTGGGCAGGTAAAAGAATAGAAAGTTGGAGCCTGTTCTGCTTTGCTAATTGCTTACAATCTGCCTTACCCTCAGCCTCAAACAGCTCTCAGCCTGAACACATCTCCACTCCTGATCTGTCTTCCATTCTCGAGGAATATCATGATCTGCAGGAGGTTTCAGTAAGGATTAAGCTCTGTCCCTACCTCCCCACAGGCCTTATGAATGTGCCATTGACCTCCTTCCAGGAGCCCCTTTACCATCAAGCTGTCTAGACAACCTGTCACAACCAGAGAGGGAGGCCATGAAATGCATCCAGAAATACATCTGAGTCACTGGCTGCAGGTATCATTTGCCCATCCTCCTCCTCGGTAGGCGCCATTTCTTTTTTGTGGCCAAGAAGGATAAATCGTTACGGCCTTGTATTGACTACCATGGCTTGAATGCCATTACAGTAAAGAATAAATACCCTCTGCCACTAATCAGTTCCGCTTTTGAGCCAGTACAAGGGGCCACAGTTTACAAAGCTAGATCTCCATAATGCCTACCATTTGGTCCGAATCTGGGAGGGGGATGAGTGGAAGACTGCATTTAATACAACTCTGGGGCATTTTGAATATTTGGTCAAGTCTTCCAGGCCCTAGTTAACATGGTACTAAGTGACTTTCTGAACATTTTTGTTTTCGTCTACCTGGATGACTTTTTTTTTTGTTTTGTTTTTTTGTCCCCTCCCCAAGACCTTGGAGGAACATAAGGTCCTTGTTTGAAGTGTGTTGCAACGACTCTTGGAGAACAGATTGTATATAAAGGCTGAAAAGTGTGAATTTCATTCCTCTTCTGTAACACTCCTAGGATACATCTGGAAGGAGGGCAGGTGAAGATGGACCCACAGAAGATCAGGTCGGTGGCAGAGTGGCCAACCCCCACCACACGGAGGCTACTTCAACGATTTCTCGGATTTGTAAAATTCTACCACCGCTTCATCTACAACTACAGTCAGGTAGCGGCACCACTCACCTAACCTTCACTAACATTCTTTTTGTTTGGTCCCCCGAGGCAGAGACAGCTTTTACACATCTCAAGGCGCTGTTCATCTCGGTTCCTGTCCTGGTCCAGCCTGACACTAAGCTCCAGTTCATTGTGGAGGTGGATGCATCTGACTCCAGGGTGGGGGCAGTTCTCTCCCAGCAGTCGGGCCCACAAGGTAAGCTCCAACCATGTGCTTTTTCTCCCGGCATCTAACTTCCGCAGAGCATAATTATGATGTCGGGGACCGTGAACTACTCGCAGTCAAACTGGCACTGGAGGAGTGGCAGTATTGGTTGAAGGTGGCCAAACAGCCTTTTGTAATCTGGACAGATCATAAGAATCTCACCTATTTAAGAACTGCTAAGAGACTGAATGCTTGTCAAGCCTGCTGGTCTTTATTTTTTGGTTGCTTCAACTTTAGTATCTCTTCATCCAGGTTCAAGAAGTATAAATCCTGATGACTTATCCTGTCAGTTTTCAACCGATCCAAATCAGCAGAACCAGAAAACATCCTGCAGTTCACATGCACTGTGGGTTCACTTACCTGGGAGTTGGAGGACACTATCCAATGAGCTCTACAATCCAAACCGGGCCCCAGCACCGGCCCCCCAACTGACGTTACATCCTGGCTGCTGCCTGTTCCGCGGTAATCCACTGGGCTCACCACCAGGTTCACCTGCCACCCCGGGGTAAGTAGAACTATCTCCTTGCTATGATGCTATTTTTGGTAGAATTTATTGGAGAGAGATGTAAGAGTATATAGCTGCCTGCTCAATCTTTGCAAGAAATAAGCGTAACACAACATCCTTCGGGTCTCCTTCAACCCTTATCCATGCCACATAGACCCTGGTCACACATAGCTCTGGACTTTGTTACCAGTTTACCAGTCTCTAATGGCAAAACGGTCATGGTAACTATAGTCGGTAGGTTCTCCAAGTCAGACCACTTTGTTCCTCTTGCTAAACTACCCACCACCTCCGAGACTTCCAAATTATTGGTTGATTATGTGTTCAGGTTACATGGTATTCCTGTAGAGATGGTGTGGAAGACTTTTTGTACTGCTTTGGGAGCCAAAGTCTGCCTCAGTTCAGGTTTTCACCCACAAACTAACGGACAGACTGAGACTCAACCAAGAGCTGGAAACAGTTCTTCGTTGCATCGCTTCTCACAGCCCATCCACCTGGTGTTCTCAGTTATCTTGGATTGAGTATTCTCATAATTCATTAACATCCTCAGCCACAGGTCTGTCCCCTTTCGAAGTCTCCCCTGGTTATCAACCCCCACTATTTCCAGCAGTTGAGGCAGATCTTGCTCTGCCATCTGTTGAGCAACATCTGCAAAGGAGTCGGCGGATCTGGAACCAGACCAGGGAAGCTTTGTTCCGCTCAACAGACCGGAATCGATGTTGTGCGGACCGCCAACACACACCTGCTCCAAGGTATGAACAAGGACAGAAGATTTGGCTATCCACCAGGAACATTCCATTAAAGTCTCTCTCTTTCATTGGTCACTACGTGAGTCAGTAGTCTGACAGCAGTCCAGCTAATGCTCCCCACTTCATGATTCATCCCACATTCCATATCTCATAAAACAAGCCAGTACACTCCAGCCTGTTGTGCCTTCCATCAGCAGCTGAACCACCACCACCGCTCCTGGCCCAACACACATGCAAATCATCTGCAATTAAGAGCCGGCCTTTAAGGACCAGCTCAAGCCCTCATTCTCTGCCAGATCGTCTGCTACCCTTTGGTGGTAAATCGGCTCATGTTCCTACCATGTTGTGTAGTGTTCGGGGAGAAGAATGATCTGAGTTAGACAAATCCGTCACAATGAGGGACCAGCCAATCACAAACACCACTAATCTCCCACACTGAGTGCAGGCAGAAAAGTGTTTTATCCACTAATTGTCAGCTGATGTAATGCTCTGCTCAGCTTGTCCTCATTATTCAAATACGCACAATCACATCCTTGTTTGATTAATGGTTGATACAATGGGCATGGAGGCAGAAACATGAGCTCAGGCACCACCCGCTGAGTGCACTGAATGTCCAAACTTTCAGTTTCAGTCTTTTACTTTGTGTGAATAATGCCTGGCATTAATGTTAAGCTGATGTCATTAGGTGTCTGTTACAGCTTCCAGGATGAAATTCTGCCTTTTTTTTTTTTTTTTTTTTTTTTTTTAATATTTTTTTTTTTTTTTTTTCTTTTTTTTTTTTTTTTTTTTTTGTGTTTTTTTTTTTTATTTTTTTTATTAACAAAA
>VUQS01002085.1:0-10479 GCA_015108495.1 Heterochromis multidens | reverse complement strand
TTTCAACTGCTTTCTGAGTTTTTTTAGAATTTTTTTTTTTAAGCTAAAAAAAAAAAAACAACTTTCCTGTCTGTTGCTGGTTTTGAGTTTCACATTTTCCACTAAGAGGGCTCCTCCTAATATTCATGTAAAGGTGCTAACAAACGGGCATTAAATTCACTGTTTCTTTTCATAATTCTGTGCATTTTCTCAGTTAAAATTTATTGTACCTTTTGATGGTAAAGCAGCTGTTCAGAAAAGTAGAAATATACAATAACAACACTAAGATCCAAGAGGTCAAGTTTGGTTATAGCCAAGCCAACAGTTTAGCAATAATTCAGAGATAAAACTAAATGTTCCCCATAAGTGGTGCTAAGACATCAGGTATGCTGCTGGTTGCTGTCAGTTCCAGTTGAAGCTGTTGTACCACAGCTGGACCTTCACCTCTGCAACTTGCTATAAACAGTGCTTTAAACCATCATCAGAGCAATCAATGCATAAACCCAAGTGTGCTGATAGTATGTGAGTGATGTGCAAGTATGTGAGTTGAAGTAAAGGAACAGCACACTGTTCACTTAGCATTTGAGTGGCAATTATATTTTTATTAGCAAATGTGACATATACCTACACATGTATGTGTGTGTGTATGACACTTTGCATGATATCATATCTTGAAACATGCAGATACATTAAATACTCAGATGACATGAAGCTATGTGTAGGCACATATGTTCATTTTATTGTGGAAAAAAAGTCACCAGTATTGCTGTGGTTATTGGCCCATATACTGTATGTCAGACTGTTACATAACTCCACTATGTGTGAGAATAGTTTTACTGCAGCTCTAAAAGCCCCCTCTCCTTTTACCTCCTGGGTCTTCACATTGACCTTTTCTCCATCCCTCTCCCACATCCAGATGGGAACATTGGATTGTCTCTCTATATGAACTCCACATGCTGTCTGCAGCTCACGCCAAGAATAAGTGAGGAAAAATGTACCACTGTATGTTACTTTGTAAATCTCTATCTTCAAACAATATTCTGATTCCACAGTGGATGTAGTAACAGAGTAATTTGAGACCACCTATGAGCTGAGAAGAGCTAAAGGAGGGGAATATTATATCGCCAAAGTGTCACTCATACCTCTGTATATGCTGTTGTTCTTTTGTACTTTATGGATTCCAGTAAATACTCTATGTACAGTACTGTAAGTGGACTATTAAAAAATGTAATGGGAGATAATGTAATGTAAGTCAGAACCTAACATTGTATTAGGGGTCAGGACATACAATATATTGCTGACTCAGAAAACAGCACCTCAACAAAGTATAAAAAGATACTCCAGGTATTTGTTAAAGCATGACTTGGATGGATTTAGATAGAAACATGATTTAAATTTTTCAGTAAATAGCTCAATAAGAACATGTTTAGCACCTGTTAAGGTAAGCATTAGTAAACTGTTTATTAGACATTTCTAAGTCATTAGTTATATCTGTTATTATGAAGCAGTATCAAAAGATGTTTTGTCCTAAAACTGTGTAAGGCTCTGTTCTCACCCCTTCCTTAACACCTTTGCTTTTAATCAAGACAGACTTGAAGTGGTTCACTGCCAGGGCTTACCTTCTTTCATAGGCTGCCAATAACTGGTCTTTTAACTGGAAGAACAGCGCCCTCTGCCTGTATCACACAGTAATGCACTCCAGTTGGTTTCTTGACAAATCTGTAGTTTTATTCTACAACCACTTCTGTTATATGCAGAGTTGTAGATGTATAGATATTGTTTTGTTTTCACATTCATAATTAGCCAAACACTTAAAATATTTTTAGGAAACTGGATGGCTGGAGGACAAAAGAAGTGGCAGAACTATAAAAGACGCTCTGACAAAGGACAAGGGGAGACAGTCAACATAATGATTTATTGGTCCAAAATTGACAAAAAGCATCTTACACTCTTACAAGTGTGGTGTATATTGTGAACATATAGAAAGTAACGTATAAAGATTTCAAATATCATGTCACATTTGATGTCTGACCTCTCCTTCAGAATCAACAAATTGATCTGAAGGTCAAAGTGATGATAACACTATTTAAGAGCTATTAAAACCGTTTCTTACTGCCTTTGTTTGTACTGACAACATTTAGGAAATTATACTGGCATATGGGGATTCTAAATATCATGTAGTTTGCATCCAAATTTCATGTCACATTTGACCTCTGACCTCACTTTTACATTTCACATGTGCTTTCTTTCAAGTTGGCCCCAAAATGTGTTATCTCTGCCTAGTTAGAAATATAATGTAGTATAATATTATATAATAAGATCAAGTTATTCATGTCCAGTTATTTACAAATCAATAGCTATTATCCATTACCTGCTCCTACATAATGTTTGTGTAATCAAAGTAAACCTCTGTCATGCTACTCTTATCTGACTTTTACTGCACTACAAACTTCTTAAAATATGTTTAAAAGGAACAAAGAAAACAAAATGAATATATACAAAATACAATACTATTCCCTTTAATGTAAATACTGCCCAGACAGTGAACTGCCTTGGTGGAGGTTTGCGATCTCAGAGTGCTTCTTGTTAACATGTCCTTCAAAAAGCCTGGAGAACTATTCCTGAAGACTGCTTAAAGAAACTACAAGAAAGCTGCCTAAGAGAGATCAGGCTGTGTTGAAGAATAAAGGTGGTCAAGCTAATTAGAATTGTACAAACTCTGTTTTTGTCTTAGATACTGTATTTCCATGTCTGTCTGCACATTGCTGCTGTCATGGTCGGTTTTGAGTTTTGTGGAATCATGATGTATAATTTTTTCCCTCTATCCCTCTAGCTGTGTGCTCTGTTCCATGTTTCTGCCTTAGAGCCTAGTTAGTAACTGCTTTCTGCCAAATCTGAGTTTTTGTATTTTGTTCCCTGAAGTTCGGCAATAAAGCTGCCTTTAAGTTTACGTCTGTCTCATGAGTCCTGCATTGGGGTCCTTTTCCTGCCTGCCACAGCAGTTCTATGACAGCTGCACCTATTTCCCATTTTCCTAGCAAAATATAAAGAAATGAGGGGCAGCTCAAGACTTTTGCACAGTACTGTAGAAGCTCTAGATGCCACCCTCGCTGACACCCTGTTGGATTTGAGTAAATCATACTTCACATTCTTTAGACATTATTTCATCAGTGTTTATAAAACTGGTATGTATAAACAGCATTAATGGGGAAGGTGTGGATAAATAGAAATAGGTGTTTCCTTAAAACTGTGAATTGTGTACTTTATCACAACAAGGCAGGGGCAACATCTCCATCCATTTCCCTTTGAAATTGCATATTTAGTCTTTGGCTCTTCGTACAGTTGTTTTGTTCCTCAGGGAACATAATGGGTTCCACTGCTTCCATTTAGGTTGGTTTATGTCATCGTAGAAAGTACAGTGTAGCAGGTATAACGGTTCAACATGGAAATGACTCACATTTATATAGCATTTTCTAATCTTACTGACCATTCAAAGTGCTTTGGACTACAATTAATCACATTCAACTATACATTCATACAGAGCTTATTCAGTTCATTTTATCTACCTTACCTCCATGGCCAATTTAGAATCACCAGTTAGGCCTAACAGTCTGTGGACTGTGGGAGGAAGCCGGTGTACCCTGAGAAAACCCACACAGGCAGAGAGAGAACATGCAGACTCCACACAGAAAACAGGAACCTTCTTGCTGTGAGGTGACAGTGCTAACCACAAAGGTTGGTGGTCCATGAATAATTGGACATGATGTCAAATAATTCCATCATACTTTATATGATCTAATGGGGATAATCTATTACACTCAGTACTAAAATCAACTACATGAGACATGTTGAATCTTCCCTGGTGATACAGCTCCAGATCTTCACTGCTGACACCTTCAGCTGTGCCTTGTTGTGGGGTCTCTCTGCCTTTAGTCTTCAGCAAGCAGAATGCAGCTCAGGATGACCACCCAGATCACTTCAGATCACTTCAGATCACTTCTGAATGTCCACTTAGATCTTGAAGTTAAATGGGCGAGTGTGATGCCACCTTTTAACAGTGGTGAGTACCTTCCATCAGAGGTCTGAGGAGATATGACTACAGAACCAGAAGGCTGTTGAGGGATGAACTGGAAGTAGATTGGATCTATGAGGCCTACAAAATCCCAATATGCACTATCTGACCCCTTCGAGCCATTTCCATACAAATTTAGAATAAAATCTACATAATTGTGAGGCCAGGATCAACAGCCTTCAGCTCTTGTGTTTAGACCCATCGGGGAAGTTTTTGCAGTGCAGTAACTCCATGTGACCAAATCACCCTATCACCAGCACAGACTGACAAGTGAAAATCTCTAGACAAAAAAAACAAAACCAAAAAAACCTCAGACTAAAACTGTAAATTAGAGGCTGAACAGCTGCATCTCTGCAAATTTCATGCAAACAGAAACAGAACAATCGCTACATTTAATTTAATCACCATGGTAACAGGTCACTGAACCAAACCTTCTAACAGTGGTGGTGGCCTGCATTTTGATAACAGAGACATCCCATGCTCTGGCACAGGAACCTCTAGGGTGAAAAGGGTTAAGGGATCATTGGTGTATTATTGTGCTCAAACTAGATTTTGCCAAAGCCACAAAATTAGCTCCCACTGCCACACACAGCTGTGCATATTACACTTTAGTGTCACTAACACTGAATGTGTAATCAAGCAAATGCTCATGGGGGCTTTGAGACAGTTGCCTGCTTTGTCAGTTTGGTAGGCAAATGTTATTTCTAGCATAATATATTTTTTGGCTTCAAAAACATTGATAAATTTAGTGCTTAACTAAGGAATTCTGAGGCCCTAATATCTAATAGTCTCCAGCAAATTAAGTCTGCACGTTTGTTGCTATATCTTCAAAATTTACTGTATTCTGATCATGTTTATGTCTTCCTGTCCAAAGATTACACAGATAAAGATTGTGTAATATAGCCAGAAGTCAAAAATGAGAGGACTTGAGGCTAACGCTTAAAGAGATGGCAGTCTGTAAATTCTTTCTTTTTGGTTTTTTTTTATTGCCTCTTGTGCTGAAGAAGGAAATGTGTGTAGAGCTTCAGGACTATATCTTATCACTAGAGGGCAGCACAGAGCAGGAGATCCCTGCTTTGGAGTTAATTCTGGTCCTAAAAGTAACTCATTGTCATGGTGATACAATTAGACAGCTAGTGTGTGTATGTGTGTGTGTGGCTCTCTAACAACATGTAGCCATCCAGTTGTTCCTCACTGAAAAGCTCTAATCTAAAAAAGCTGAATGAGAGGAGATAATCAGCCCACTTAGTACCACCCAGTCAGACAGCTTTTCAGTGTTAGTCAACTAATGATGATAATGGTGAACACAATCCATAACAGTAAATCCACAGGAAGCAGCCAGTGGTTTTTTTACAGCTCCACTTCCTCACTGGTGGATTAGAGCAGATTACAGGCTAAATGGGGATTAATGGAGATCCAGTTAGCAGCAGCACTGCAAGGTGAAACCTGATATTATGCATATATGACTTGAATATAAAACCCCCAAACTGGAGTCATTTTGCATGTATTTGCTTGCTTTTATTTGTAGCCTGTTAACTGAACTCAGTGACTTTTGAACAAGAAATAATATCAGTCTCTGAAAACCAGAAGCTGGTCTAAGGACACTCTGACCTTTCGGGCCCCACAGGGCTTTTCAGTCTTCCATACATGGCTCCAGGTCACATCAATTGATTAGAACAGTGGGGAAGTACTTACCAGGGCATTTTTTGACCAGAGGGACCCTGAGAAGAGTATTGAATTGCAGTATTTGTGGTTTCAAAAAGGTCTTCAAAAGTTGTGACTCATTTATCCTGTTGACTGTAGTATTGAGTCATGGTAGTGTCGACCCCTACCTAAACTACTCAAAAGCTCCAGAAAAAGAAAATAATAGAAACTAGTGGGGTTTTTCCTGTTTTGTACACACAACAGTCCAAACTTTTTTTAAGAAAAAAAAAATCCTAACCTTGACAAAACAGACTTACATAAATATCTCCAAGCTCAGATTCCTGTCTGGAGAAAGTGGCGTACAAACAGCTATTTAGACAATAATAACAAAACAGAAACATTTAAATCAGTCTTGAGGGCTTTTCTAATGACCTGCTGCTGTTTTTAGACTTGGCTGGAAATGGTCCCAATTCAGTTCTTTAAGATCTTAGTGCAGCATTTGATTCATTCTTTGAAAGTACCTTAAGGATCAGTTTGCCAAGGCACAGACGTTAAGTAGTTTGCCTCATACTTAACAGTTTTTTCTATACAGATAGGGAGCTTTTTCTCCTCGACCACTGTATTTACCTCTGTTTTGGTCAGATTTTCTGTAAGCATGATGTCTTCTAACATTTCCAAGTTGACAACACACTACCAGTTTTTGAATGTGAATAACTCTGTTGTTATTCCTTGCCTCCTCAAATGCCTCCAGGAGGCAAAATCCTTGACTGTTTAAAACTGTCTTCAGTTAAAAGTTAAGACAGAAGTGATTTCTTTTTGGTCCTTACAAACCACGGTGAGTACAAGTATCCATTTCATGCCCATGGATGGAATCGTGGTATAATTTTTATTCAGCTTTGACATTTCATACATATCAAATTGGTAGTTAAAGGTTGCTGTTTTTTCAGCACAGGAACGTTGCTAAATTCCATCCTTTCCCACAGCAGAGCAGACCCTATAGCAGAGCAAACTTACTACCTGTAGAGGGAGCCGTTGTGCAGGATTTCCAATAAGGAAGTTTCATCAAGGCCCATCAATGCGTACGCAGAACAAAGCGGAATTTGAGCTAGTTTCCCTACAAAATAAAACAAAAGAAGTAAAACGACGTTTCGAACAAGCCGTGAAAAAGTTTGACAAAAAATATTGAAATAACATCAGATTAATTTTTTTTATTTAAAAACGGTTACGTAATTGCAATACTTTTGAAAAATTACATACAGGCCTATCCTACCATTTTGAGAACGGCGAAACAAGGTATGTTTTTTCCCTGATTGTTTTCATAAAAATGAAGAATGTGAAATTATATGCATCATGTGAACTATAGATAAAGAATTACAAAACAAAATAATGCTTCACTTTGAGACAAATATTACTAGGTGCATGTAACATAACATAAATATTGGGTAAAACCAACATTCTAATATTAAAAAAAACAAATTATTTGTTATGAATATTTGTCAAATACAACTACATATACATCACATCAGGACGTTAAAACGCCGGTCCAAAGTTGCGTTTATTGTAGTTTCATCACCGGAAGTGTGTCATTTTATGTTATTTTATCTTGACGCTGGTAACTAATCCAAGTGGCAGAGACAAACACAGCAGTAGGTCGCGACGTCCCTGTCAAATCCAGGACTAACCGAGGTTAACGAACAGGACCGGGAACAGAGACGCAGAGGTTTCACTGCTTGCAGGACTCATTACTAACTAACTCCCGACTTTGCTTTTATTTATTTTTGTTCTCCGCAAGGCGACAAGTGGCACTTTAGGACTCGGAGGGAACGGGATTTGTGGAGAGTATTTAAACGACTGAGGCTTTCAGTTTCCCGAGTCGGGTCTCCCTTGTTCTCCTTAACATGGCTTCAACAACCTGCACCAGGTTTACCGATGAGTACCAGCTGTACGAGGAGCTGGGGAAGTGAGTTATCATTCTGTGATTCCTTTTATTCAAAATGTCTATCTTAAATTACCCATCTGTTTGGATTTACGACCTCCGCCTACCTGCTCCTACCTTGACGGGAGCAGGTAGGCAGGACCTAAACCTTATTCTAAAACCCTTCGTTTTACCTGTAATCTTATTATCGTCTAATATCGCGAACACAAAAATATTTTTGGAATCCTTATTTGACTCCAAGTCAAGTTCTTGTGTGTAATACTTTCTATGCTGGCATGTGTTTCGGGACTTTTTGAACCGGGTTTTCTCTGCTTGTTACCCACCATTAGGATTCTGCGTTTCAGGGGACAACTGAGTTAATAATGGCAGAGGAAACCACTGAAAAGCTTCATTTTTTTTTTTTAAGTGGTGCGTAGGAATGCATGTTGGTTATGAAAATGGTTCATAACAACTTCTGACACAAGCTGAGAGTAAAATGTCAAAAATGCATAAAGTTGGTTTTATTTTGGTTTTTATTTGTAGTGCGGGTCACCTGGGTCACCTGGGTCACGTGTAAATAGCGATGTGTTTCTCTCTGATCTCTGTTTGCAGAAGTCCCACCCATTTGTGAAAAAAAAAAAAAATGCGCATTCAAATTAAAACCAAAGCATTTCCCGTAATGTCAAGAACGGCATGTTTTCAGCCAGTTGTAACAGCCAAAATATCATTTACTCAGTACAGATACACCTGGATTTATGTTGGTTTTGGGAAGGCGTAGTTAAACCTTTTGGCTCGCCCTGGGGTCAGATCATGAAGATTGTGCTCATAGTGAAGAGCAAAGGTCAACCACAACTGTATTAGACAGTCATTACTGAAAACAAAGGGGAGCATTCTGAGCTCTCCTGTCATCATTAGTGATTTAACATACTGACAATTTATGCTCCACTCTATCTTCAGGATTGTGGCATGTTTGCAGTTTCTGATCAAAAATCTGAAGATTTTGTTTATTGAAGGCCTTCCTTGAAGCACCATTAAATGTAAAGTTATGTGAATTATGTAAATTAGAGGCTTAGCTGCTCCTACAGCTTTGTTTGTTAGAGCACCTGTTTTAAGCATTTTACAGATTGAACACTTAAGCGCCAGGTGAGCACAGAAAACAGGTGTGGCCACATTTAAAGGAGATGAATCAAAGCAAGTTTTGAAATGGCAAAACAAAGGTGCAATGGTTGTTGAAATCTGCCCTGTTCAGTGGGTCTCCAAATATTAATGCTTCTGCAGGGCAGTGGTCTGCCTTCACATGCGCTTTTAATGACATCACCTCTGATCAGACTCCATGAACTCCACTGAACTCCATGGAATATATAAACTGTATTTGACTGACACTGACAGTGTGGCTGCACCTGGGTCAGCTCACCTGTGTGTTTTACGTTTGCGACCCTCAGTCACTTGTTTCAAATGATTTCAACTTAAACCAGAAGGTGTTCTGGCTGATTGAATTATTTTACTTAACCAGTATGTTCATAGTTGTCAGGTTCTCTCATTAGTTGGTGTACTCTGTCTGGGCCTACACAGGAGGCATTCAGTATTGAGCTGCGGGTCACACATGTTCTGGAAGCAAAGCCATCATCATTTGAATGTAAAAAGAGAAGACACGATAATAGGATCTAAACAAAAAAAAAAATAGATTGGGTTACCTTTAGCTTGGAAGTAAAACACAAGCCTTTCCAGCATCTGTGCAGAAAACTGGACAAATTAAAATGGCAGCAAATCTGTTCTGTCAGATGTCAAAGAAGTATAATAGGAATTACTACTCACATGTCAGATGCATGTTAGACCAACGTGTTCTCATCCTGGGATGTATTATAATGCCGTTTTGTCTGATGCCTCCTTCATCTCCCTGTTATGCACTAGGTGTCCTTTTTGTTGGTTTCCTGACAAACTGGCCACAGCCATAATGGTCCTGTTTTAGAGACCTGCACTAGGCACTAATGTTTTTGGAGTTGTTTGTGTAGGTATTCAGCTATGCAGAGTGAAGGATTTTACTTTCCAACCTATGCAGACATGTTTGCATGCAGGCCTCCAAAAAAATCAACAGTGCCTAGCCTGATAGTGATGACGCTATGCATAGCTAGAGCATTGATTGGTTGAAAAGGTGGGTTTGAACAGAGTGACAGTGGAGTTCAGCACAGAGAGAAGAGTGAAAAGACAAACAAACAAAAAGAACCAAAGGTTAACAAAAATCCCAGCACCGACCGTGACTGAAGTGGACAGTTTTTATTAATAATAATACATTTAATTTAAAGGCGCCTCTCTGGACACTCAAGGACACCGTACAATGAAACAAATAAACAACAGTAAGAAATGGAAAGAAAACATAAACAAACATAAATAAATGAAAAATGGGATATAATCAAGGAGGGAACGCAGTTGTAAACAGGTGGGTTTTCAGTTTGGATTTGAAGAGTGGGAGTGAGTCAATATTTCTGAGATCAGATGGTAGTGAGTTCCAGAGCTGGGGAACAGAGCGACTAAATGCTCTGCTCCCCATGGTAGCAAGATGTGCAGAGGGAACAGTCACATGAATGGAGGAGGAGGATCTAAGGGTGCGGGAAGAAGTGGCAACATGGAGGAGGTCAGACAGGTAAGGAGGAGCAAGGTTATGGATGGCCTTGAATGCTAACAGTAAAATTTAAAAAATGATGCGGGACTTAACTGGAAGCCAATGAAGCTCCTGTAAGACAGGAGTAATGTGATGAGTGGAGGGGGTTCTGGTAATGATACGGGCAGCTGAATTCTGGACCAGTTGAAGTTTATGGAGGGATTTATGAGAGAGACCGAAGAGAAGAGAATTACAGTAGTCAAGGCGAGA